>JARQOD010006033.1:0-44988 GCA_033576555.1 Oophaga sylvatica | reverse complement strand
AATCGTGTCCTGCGGTGGGATCATTCTTCTAAGTTGGCTGGCCATGCCTGTCAGAAAAAGACTCAGCAACTCATCACCCGTTACTACTGGTAGCCTACCATGGGTAAGGATATCCAGGAGTACATCGCATACTGTCCTTCATGTGCCCGTAACAAGACTGATAAACGTCTACCAGCCGGCAGGCTTCTGCCTCTCCCGATTCCGTCCGCTTCCTGGCAGCCCCAGCGCTCACTGTCCCCCCAGCCCCAGCGTTCACTGTCCCCCCCAGCCCCAGCGTTCACTGTCCCCCAGCCCCAGTGCTCACTGTCCCCCCAGCCCCAGCGTTCACTGTCACCCCCAGCCCCAGCGTTCACTGTTCCCCCTGCCCCAGCGCTCACTGTCCCCCCCAGCCCCAGCGTTCACTGTCCCCCAGCCCCAGCGCTCACTGTCCCCCCCAGCCCCAGCATTCACTGTCCCCCAAAGCCGCAGCGTTCACTGAGCTCCCTGCTCATTTCTCCCCCGTTATCATACTCACCTCCTCCTGCTAAGCAAAACACCAGGAGATATATATAACACACACCAAAATAATTCAACAGAATATATAAGAAAATTTTCTATAAATGTGATACAATATATATGTGTGACTATATCACCTGGATAATGGATGGCAGACCATCCGGAAAAGAGTAGAAACAACCCAGGATGTGGAAGGGAATGCCGCAGTGACAGAGAAGGAAAAAGGAAGCCAGAAACACACAATACTGATAGTAAATAAAATGCCTTTATTTTACAATTGGCACAATAGTGAAAAAACCATATGAATATAAAATATCAATTAAAAGAGAGACATACACAGATCTAATAGGGCTGATACAACTAAGAATCCACCTTTATATGCATAACAATATAGTCATATATAAAACAATCTTAGTTTTAATCAAATATATGCAGTGGAAAAAAGGCTCATAATAATAAGACCAGGAAAAAAAAGGTTCCATACAAGAAAAATTAAATAAAAAGATTCAATTTAACAGTGACAAGTGCAATCAAATGGCAATAAATTAATAAAGCCAAACAAAAAATAGCACACATGTAAAATAACAAATCCAAAAATAGTAATAAAATAGGCCCAAAAAGTGTAGCCTAACAACACTATGTGTGATTAATAAGCAGCTGCTAACAATGAAGCCAAAAGGAATATATAACTGTGCACATGCAAAGCTACAAGGGTTAAAGCATGATGCAGTGAACCAACCAGAATTTGTGCCAAATAAGTGATATAAGTAAAGCACATAAGAAATACACCGACACCTGTAAAGCATAAATATTAAACCAAGATACCTGGGAGCCTAAGATCAGCCTGGTGTGCCTCTCTAAACGCGCCCCGACGCACGTTTCGGAAATAAATTCCTTCGTCAGGGGGATACCTTCTTGAGGTAGACGCTTCTTCCATAGGTGCAGGAGCAGTTCTCACCCAGAAGGCATCTACCGGTCGGATGATCTCTTGTGTTTTTTTTCCAAGGTTTTTTCTCCTGCAGAAAGGAACTACTCCGTTGGAGATCGGGAACTGTTGGCTATCGAGTTGGCTCTGCAAGAATGGAGACATCTGCTTGAGGGAGCTCATCACCTGGTAGTCATATTTACCGACCATAAAAACCTTGCCTACCTCCAATCTGCTCTTAGGCTGAATCCCCGTCAGGCCCGGTGGGCGTTGTTTTTTGCTCGTTTCAATTTTGTCCTTCATTTCCGCCCAGCTGACAAGAACATCAAGGCAGACGCACTCTCCAGAGCTTTTTTGCCTCCTGAACTGGAGGAGGAACCTCAACACATTATTGAACCTTCAAGGTTAGTTTCTGTTGCTTCCATTGATCTTGCCCATCTTCCTTCAAGAAAGACTCTCGTGTCCGCTTCTGAACGTAATCGTGTCCTGCGGTGGGATCATTCTTCTAAGTTGGCTGGCCATGCCTGTCAGAAAAAGACTCAGCAACTCATCACCCGTTACTACTGGTAGCCTACCATGGGTAAGGATATCCAGGAGTACATCGCATACTGTCCTTCATGTGCCCGTAACAAGACTGATAAACGTCTACCAGCCGGCAGGCTTCTGCCTCTCCCGATTCCGTCCGCTTCCTGGCAGCCCCAGCGCTCACTGTCCCCCCAGCCCCAGCGTTCACTGTCCCCCCCAGCCCCAGCGTTCACTGTCCCCCAGCCCCAGTGCTCACTGTCCCCCCCAGCCCCAGCGTTCACTGTCACCCCCAGCCCCAGCGTTCACTGTTCCCCTGCCCCAGCGCTCACTGTCCCCCCCAGCCCCAGCGTTCACTGTCCCCCCAGCCCCAGCGCTCACTGTCCCCCCCAGCCCCAGCATTCACTGTCCCCCAAAGCCGCAGCGTTCACTGAGCTCCCTGCTCATTTCTCCCCCCGTTATCATACTCACCTCCTCCTGCTAAGCAAAACACCAGGAGATATATATAACACACACCAAAATAATTCAACAGAATATATAAGAAAATTTTCTATAAATGTGATACAATATATATGTGTGACTATATCACCTGGATAATGGATGGCAGACCATCCGGAAAAGAGTAGAAACAACCCAGGATGTGGAAGGGAATGCCGCAGTGACAGAGAAGGAAAAAGGAAGCCAGAAACACACAATACTGATAGTAAATAAAATGCCTTTATTTTACAATTGGCACAATAGTGAAAAAACCATATGAATATAAAATATCAATTAAAAGAGAGACATACACAGATCTAATAGGGCTGATACAACTAAGAATCCACCTTTATATGCATAACAATATAGTCATATATAAAACAATCTTAGTTTTAATCAAATATATGCAGTGGAAAAAAGGCTCATAATAATAAGACCAGGAAAAAAAAGGTTCCATACAAGAAAAATTAAATAAAAAGATTCAATTTAACAGTGACAAGTGCAATCAAATGGCAATAAATTAATAAAGCCAAACAAAAAATAGCACACATGTAAAATAACAAATCCAAAAATAGTAATAAAATAGGCCCAAAAAGTGTAGCCTAACAACACTATGTGTGATTAATAAGCAGCTGCTAACAATGAAGCCAAAAGGAATATATAACTGTGCACATGCAAAGCTACAAGGGTTAAAGCATGATGCAGTGAACCAACCAGAATTTGTGCCAAATAAGTGATATAAGTAAAGCACATAAGAAATACACCGACACCTGTAAAGCATAAATATTAAACCAAGATACCTGGGAGCCTAAGATCAGCCTGGTGTGCCTCTCTAAACGCGCCCCGACGCACGTTTCGGAAATAAATTCCTTCGTCAGGGGGATACCTTCTTGAGGTAGACGCTTCTTCCATAGGTGCAGGAGCAGTTCTCACCCAGAAGGCATCTACCGGTCGGATGATCTCTTGTGTTTTTTTTTCCAAGGTTTTTTCTCCTGCAGAAAGGAACTACTCCGTTGGAGATCGGGAACTGTTGGCTATCGAGTTGGCTCTGCAAGAATGGAGACATCTGCTTGAGGGAGCTCATCACCTGGTAGTCATATTTACCGACCATAAAAACCTTGCCTACCTCCAATCTGCTCTTAGGCTGAATCCCCGTCAGGCCCGGTGGGCGTTGTTTTTTGCTCGTTTCAATTTTGTCCTTCATTTCCGCCCAGCTGACAAGAACATCAAGGCAGACGCACTCTCCAGAGCTTTTTTGCCTCCTGAACTGGAGGAGGAACCTCAACACATTATTGAACCTTCAAGGTTAGTTTCTGTTGCTTCCATTGATCTTGCCCATCTTCCTTCAAGAAAGACTCTCGTGTCCGCTTCTGAACGTAATCGTGTCCTGCGGTGGGATCATTCTTCTAAGTTGGCTGGCCATGCCTGTCAGAAAAAGACTCAGCAACTCATCACCCGTTACTACTGGTAGCCTACCATGGGTAAGGATATCCAGGAGTACATCGCATACTGTCCTTCATGTGCCCGTAACAAGACTGATAAACGTCTACCAGCCGGCAGGCTTCTGCCTCTCCCGATTCCGTCCGCTTCCTGGCAGCCCCAGCGCTCACTGTCCCCCCAGCCCCAGCGTTCACTGTCCCCCCCAGCCCCAGCGTTCACTGTCCCCCAGCCCCAGTGCTCACTGTCCCCCCCAGCCCCAGCGTTCACTGTCACCCCCAGCCCCAGCGTTCACTGTTCCCCCTGCCCCAGCGCTCACTGTCCCCCCCAGCCCCAGCGTTCACTGTCCCCCCAGCCCCAGCGCTCACTGTCCCCCCCAGCCCCAGCATTCACTGTTCCCCCAAAGCCGCAGCGTTCACTGAGCTCCCTGCTCATTTCTCCCCCCGTTATCATACTCACCTCCTCCTGCTAAGCAAAACACCAGGAGATATATATAACACACACCAAAATAATTCAACAGAATTATATAAGAAATTTTCTATAAATGTGATACAATATATATGTGTGACTATATCACCTGGATAATGGATGGCAGACCATCCGGAAAAGAGTAGAAACAACCCAGGATGTGGAAGGGAATGCCGCAGTGACAGAGAAGGAAAAAGGAAGCCAGAAACACACAATACTGATAGTAAATAAAATGCCTTTATTTTACAATTGGCACAATAGTGAAAAAACCATATGAATATAAAATATCAATTAAAAGAGAGACATACACAGATCTAATAGGGCTGATACAACTAAGAATCCACCTTTATATGCATAACAATATAGTCATATATAAAACAATCTTAGTTTTAATCAAATATATGCAGTGGAAAAAAGGCTCATAATAATAAGACCAGGAAAAAAAAAGGTTCCATACAAGAAAAATTAAATAAAAAGATTCAATTTAACAGTGACAAGTGCAATCAAATGGCAATAAATTAATAAAGCCAAACAAAAAATAGCACACATGTAAAATAACAAATCCAAAAATAGTAATAAAATAGGCCCAAAAAGTGTAGCCTAACAACACTATGTGTGATTAATAAGCAGCTGCTAACAATGAAGCCAAAAGGAATATATAACTGTGCACATGCAAAGCTACAAGGGTTAAAGCATGATGCAGTGAACCAACCAGAATTTGTGCCAAATAAGTGATATAAGTAAAGCACATAAGAAATACACCGACACCTGTAAAGCATAAATATTAAACCAAGATACCTGGGAGCCTAAGATCAGCCTGGTGTGCCTCTCTAAACGCGCCCCGACGCACGTTTCGGAAATAAATTCCTTCGTCAGGGGGATACCTTCTTGAGGTAGACGCTTCTTCCATAGGTGCAGGAGCAGTTCTCACCCAGAAGGCATCTACGGTCGGATGATCTCTTGTGTTTTTTTTTCCAAGGTTTTTTTCCTGCAGAAAGGAACTACTCCGTTGGAGATCGGGAACTGTTGGCTATCGAGTTGGCTCTGCAAGAATGGAGACATCTGCTTGAGGGAGCTCATCACTGGTAGTCATATTTACCGACCATAAAAACCTTGCCTACTCCAATCTGCTCTTAGGCTGAATCCCGTCAGGCCCGGTGGGCGTTGTTTTTTGCTCGTTTCAATTTTGTCCTTCATTTCCGCCCAGCTGACAAGAACATCAAGGCAGACGCACTCTCCAGAGCTTTTTTGCCTCCTGAACTGGAGGAGGAACCTCAACACATTATTGAACCTTCAAGGTTAGTTTCTGTTGCTTCCATTGATCTTGCCCATCTTCCTTCAAGAAAGACTCTCGTGTCCGCTTCTGAACGTAATCGTGTCCTGCGGTGGGATCATTCTTCTAAGTTGGCTGGCCATGCCTGTCAGAAAAAGACTCAGCAACTCATCACCCGTTACTACTGGTAGCCTACCATGGGTAAGGATATCCAGGAGTACATCGCATACTGTCCTTCATGTGCCCGTAACAAGACTGATAAACGTTCTACCAGCCGGCAGGCTTCTGCCTCTCCCGATTCCGTCCGCTTCCTGGCAGCCCCAGCGCTCACTGTCCCCCAGCCCCAGCGTTCACTGTCCCCCCCAGCCCCAGCGTTCACTGTCCCCCAGCCCCAGTGCTCACTGTCCCCCCCAGCCCCAGCGTTCACTGTCACCCCCAGCCCAGCGTTCACTGTTCCCCTGCCCCAGCGCTCACTGTCCCCCCCAGCCCCAGCGTTCACTGTCCCCCAGCCCCAGCGCTCACTGTCCCCCCCAGCCCCAGCATTCACTGTTCCCCCAAAGCCGCAGCGTTCACTGAGCTCCCTGCTCATTTCTCCCCCGTTATCATACTCACCTCCTCCTGCTAAGCAAAACACCAGGAGATATATATAACACACACCAAAATAATTCAACAGAATATATAGAAAATTTTCTATAAATGTGATACAATATATATGTGTGACTATATCACCTGGATAATGGATGGCAGACCATCCGGAAAAGAGTAGAAACAACCCAGGATGTGGAAGGGAATGCCGCAGTGACAGAGAAGGAAAAGGAAGCCAGAAACACACAATACTGATAGTAAATAAAATGCCTTTATTTTACAATTGGCACAATAGTGAAAAAAACCATATGAATATAAAATATCAATTAAAAGAGAGACATACACAGATCTAATAGGGCTGATACAACTAAGAATCCACCTTTATATGCATAACAATATAGTCATATATAAAACAATCTTAGTTTTAATCAAATATATGCAGTGGAAAAAAGGCTCATAATAATAAGACCAGGAAAAAAAAGGTTCCATACAAGAAAAATTAAATAAAAGATTCAATTTAACAGTGACAAGTGCAATCAAATGGCAATAAATTAATAAAGCCAAACAAAAAATAGCACACATGTAAAATAACAAATCCAAAAATAGTAATAAAATAGGCCCAAAAAGTGTAGCCTAACAACACTATGTGTGATTAATAAGCAGCTGCTAACAATGAAGCCAAAAGGAATATATAACTGTGCACATGCAAAGCTACAAGGGTTAAAGCATGATGCAGTGAACCAACCAGAATTTGTGCCAAATAAGTGATATAAGTAAAGCACATAAGAAATACACCGACACCTGTAAAGCATAAATATTAAACCAAGATACCTGGGAGCCTAAGATCAGCCTGGTGTGCCTCTCTAAACGCGCCCCGACGCACGTTTCGGAAATAAATTCCTTCGTCAGGGGGATACCTTCTTGAGGTAGACGCTTCTTCCATAGGTGCAGGAGCAGTTCTCACCCAGAAGGCATCTACCGGTCGGATGATCTCTTGTGTTTTTTTTTCCAAGGTTTTTTCTCCTGCAGAAAGGAACTACTCCGTTGGAGATCGGGAACTGTTGGCTATCGAGTTGGCTCTGCAAGAATGGAGACATCTGCTTGAGGGAGCTCATCACCTGGTAGTCATATTTACCGACCATAAAAACCTTGCCTACCTCCAATCTGCTCTTAGGCTGAATCCCCGTCAGGCCCGGTGGGCGTTGTTTTTTGCTCGTTTCAATTTTGTCCTTCATTTCCGCCCAGCTGACAAGAACATCAAGGCAGACGCACTCTCCAGAGCTTTTTTGCCTCCTGAACTGGAGGAGGAACCTCAACACATTATTGAACCTTCAAGGTTAGTTTCTGTTGCTTCCATTGATCTTGCCATCTTCCTTCAAGAAAGACTCTCGTGTCCGCTTCTGAACGTAATCGTGTCCTGCGGTGGGATCATTCTTCTAAGTTGGCTGGCCATGCCTGTCAGAAAAAGACTCAGCAACTCATCACCCGTTACTACTGGTAGCCTACCATGGGTAAGGATATCCAGGAGTACATCGCATACTGTCCTTCATGTGCCCGTAACAAGACTGATAAACGTCTACCAGCCGGCAGGCTTCTGCCTCTCCCGATTCCGTCCGCTTCCTGGCAGCCCCAGCGCTCACTGTCCCC
The DNA here is from genome assembly GCA_033576555.1 of Oophaga sylvatica. Classification (NCBI taxonomy): domain Eukaryota; kingdom Metazoa; phylum Chordata; class Amphibia; order Anura; family Dendrobatidae; genus Oophaga; species Oophaga sylvatica. The sequence continues at coordinate 37,159 of JARQOD010006033.1, read as the reverse complement.
CCAGCCCCAGCGTTCACTGTCCCCCCCAGCCCCAGCGTTCACTGTCCCCCAGCCCCAGTGCTCACTGTCCCCCCAGCCCCAGCGTTCACTGTCACCCCCAGCCCCAGCGTTCACTGTTCCCCCTGCCCCAGCGCTCACTGTCCCCCCAGCCCAGCGTTCACTGTCCCCCAGCCCCCAGCGCTCACTGTCCCCCCCCAGCCCCAGCATTCACTGTTCCCCCAAAGCCGCAGCGTTCACTGAGCTCCCTGCTCATTTCTCCCCCCGTTATCATACTCACCTCCTCCTGCTAAGCAAAACACCAGGAGATATATATAACACACACCAAAATAATTCAACAGAATATATAAGAAAATTTTCTATAAATGTGATACAATATATATGTGTGACTATATCACCTGGATAATGGATGGCAGACCATCCGGAAAGAGTAGAAACAACCCAGGATGTGGAAGGGAATGCCGCAGTGACAGAGAAGGAAAAAGGAAGCCAGAAACACACAATACTGATAGTAAATAAAATGCCTTTATTTTACAATTGGCACAATAGTGAAAAAACCATATGAATATAAAATATCAATTAAAAGAGAGACATACACAGATCTAATAGGCTGATACAACTAAGAATCCACCTTTATATGCATAACAATATAGTCATATATAAAACAATCTTAGTTTTAATCAAATATATGCAGTGGAAAAAAGGCTCATAATAATAAGACCAGGAAAAAAAAGGTTCCATACAAGAAAAATTAAATAAAAAGATTCAATTTAACAGTGACAAGTGCAATCAAATGGCAATAAATTAATAAAGCCAAACAAAAAATAGCACACATGTAAAATAACAAATCCAAAAATAGTAATAAAATAGGCCCAAAAAGTGTAGCCTAACAACACTATGTGTGATTAATAAGCAGCTGCTAACAATGAAGCCAAAAGGAATATATAACTGTGCACATGCAAAGCTACAAGGGTTAAAGCATGATGCAGTGAACCAACCAGAATTTGTGCCAAATAAGTGATATAAGTAAAGCACATAAGAAATACACCGACACCTGTAAAGCATAAATATTAAACCAAGATACCTGGGAGCCTAAGATCAGCCTGGTGTGCCTCTCTAAACGCGCCCCGACGCACGTTTCGGAAATAAATTCCTTCGTCAGGGGGATACCTTCTTGAGGTAGACGCTTCTTCCATAGGTGCAGGAGCAGTTCTCACCCAGAAGGCATCTACCGGTCGGATGATCTCTTGTGTTTTTTTTTCCAAGGTTTTTTCTCCTGCAGAAAGGAACTACTCCGTTGGAGATCGGGAACTGTTGGCTATCGAGTTGGCTCTGCAAGAATGGAGACATCTGCTTGAGGGAGCTCATCACCTGGTAGTCATATTTACCGACCATAAAAACCTTGCCTACCTCCAATCTGCTCTTAGGCTGAATCCCCGTCAGGCCCGGTGGGCGTTGTTTTTTGCTCGTTTCAATTTTGTCCTTCATTTCCGCCCAGCTGACAAGAACATCAAGGCAGACGCACTCTCCAGAGCTTTTTTGCCTCCTGAACTGGAGGAGGAACCTCAACACATTATTGAACCTTCAAGGTTAGTTTCTGTTGCTTCCATTGATCTTGTCCATCTTCCTTCAAGAAAGACTCTCGTGTCCGCTTCTGAACGTAATCGTGTCCTGCGGTGGGATCATTCTTCTAAGTTGGCTGGCCATGCCTGTCAGAAAAAGACTCAGCAACTCATCACCCGTTACTACTGGTAGCCTACCATGGGTAAGGATATCCAGGAGTACATCGCATACTGTCCTTCATGTGCCCGTAACAAGACTGATAAACGTCTACCAGCCGGCAGGCTTCTGCCTCTCCCGATTCCGTCCGCTTCCTGGCAGCCCCAGCGCTCACTGTCCCCCCAGCCCCAGCGTTCACTGTCCCCCCCAGCCCCAGCGTTCACTGTCCCCCAGCCCCAGTGCTCACTGTCCCCCCAGCCCAGCGTTCACTGTCACCCCCAGCCCCAGCGTTCACTGTTCCCCCTGCCCCAGCGCTCACTGTCCCCCCAGCCCCAGCGTTCACTGTCCCCCCAGCCCAGCGCTCACTGTCCCCCCCAGCCCCAGCATTCACTGTCCCCCAAAGCCGCAGCGTTCACTGAGCTCCCTGCTCATTTCTCCCCCGTTATCATACTCACCTCCTCCTGCTAAGCAAAACACCAGGAGATATATATAACACACACCAAAATAATTCAACAGAATATATAAGAAAATTTTCTATAAATGTGATACAATATATATGTGTGACTATATCACCTGGATAATGGATGGCAGACCATCCGGAAAAGAGTAGAAACAACCCAGGATGTGGAAGGGAATGCCGCAGTGACAGAGAAGGAAAAAGGAAGCCAGAAACACACAATACTGATAGTAAATAAAATGCCTTTATTTTACAATTGGCACAATAGTGAAAAAACCATATGAATATAAAATATCAATTAAAAGAGAGACATACACAGATCTAATAGGGCTGATACAACTAAGAATCCACCTTTATATGCATAACAATATAGTCATATATAAAACAATCTTAGTTTTAATCAAATATATGCAGTGGAAAAAAGGCTCATAATAATAAGACCAGGAAAAAAAAGGTTCCATACAAGAAAAATTAAATAAAAAGATTCAATTTAACAGTGACAAGTGCAATCAAATGGCAATAAATTAATAAAGCCAAACAAAAAATAGCACACATGTAAAATAACAAATCCAAAAATAGTAATAAAATAGGCCCAAAAAGTGTAGCCTAACAACACTATGTGTGATTAATAAGCAGCTGCTAACAATGAAGCCAAAAGGAATATATAACTGTGCACATGCAAAGCTACAAGGGTTAAAGCATGATGCAGTGAACCAACCAGAATTTGTGCCAAATAAGTGATATAAGTAAAGCACATAAGAAATACACCGACACCTGTAAAGCATAAATATTAAACCAAGATACCTGGGAGCCTAAGATCAGCCTGGTGTGCCTCTCTAAACGCGCCCCGACGCCGTTTCGGAAATAAATTCCTTCGTCAGGGGATACCTTCTTGAGGTAGACGCTTCTTCCATAGGTGCAGGAGCAGTTCTCACCCAGAAGGCATCTACCGGTCGGATGATCTCTTGTGTTTTTTTTTCCAAGGTTTTTTCTCCTGCAGAAAGGAACTACTCCGTTGGAGATCGGGAACTGTTGGCTATCGAGTTGGCTCTGCAAGAATGGAGACATCTGCTTGAGGGAGCTCATCACCTGGTAGTCATATTTACCGACCATAAAAACCTTGCCTACCTCCAATCTGCTCTTAGGCTGAATCCCCGTCAGGCCCGGTGGGCGTTGTTTTTTGCTCGTTTCAATTTTGTCCTTCATTTCCGCCCAGCTGACAAGAACATCAAGGCAGACGCACTCTCCAGAGCTTTTTGCCTCCTGAACTGGAGGAGGAACCTCAACACATTATTGAACCTTCAAGGTTAGTTTCTGTTGCTTCCATTGATCTTGCCCATCTTCCTTCAAGAAAGACTCTCGTGTCCGCTTCTGAACGTAATCGTGTCCTGCGGTGGGATCATTCTTCTAAGTTGGCTGGCCATGCCTGTCAGAAAAAGACTCAGCAACTCATCACCCGTTACTACTGGTAGCCTACCATGGGTAAGGATATCCAGGAGTACATCGCATACTGTCCTTCATGTGCCCGTAACAAGACTGATAAACGTCTACCAGCCGGCAGGCTTCTGCCTCTCCCGATTCCGTCCGCTTCCTGGCAGCACATCGGGATGGATTTCATCACGGATCTTCCCATTTCTTCTGGCTGCTCAGTGGTATGGGTTGTGGTGGACTGCTTCTCTAAAATGGCTCACTTTGTTCCGCTATCTGGTCTTCCGTCTGCTCCAGAACTGGCCGCTCACTTCATTCAGCACATCTTCTGTCTACATGGATTTCCTCTCCACATTGTGTCCGACAGGGGCGTCCAGTTCACCTCTAAGTTCTCGAAAGCAGTCTGTAAAATGGTAAAAATAGAACTAGATTTTTCTTCGGCATACCATCCCCAGTCCAATGGGCAAGTGGAGAGGATCAACCAAATCCTGGTTGGATACCTGCATCACTTCGTCAACGCTCATCATAACGACTGGGTGGAATTACTGCCCTGGGCGGAATTCTCCTACAACAACCAAGTAAGTGAATCTTCTGGAAAATCTCCCTTTCAGATTGTGTTTGGACTCCAACCCGGAATTCCTCTTCCTTTCTCTGGACCGTCTGGTGTTCCGGCAGCTGATACCTTTTCCAGAGATTTCTCGAACATTTGGAAAGATACCACGACTGCTTTGGAGAGAGCCTCTCAACGTATGAATAGGCATGCGGACAAAAGACGCTTGGATGCTCCCATCTTTCATCCTGGAGACAAGGTATGGCTCTCCTCCAAGTACATCCGTTTGAAGTTGCCTTCGTACAAATTGGGTCCCTGTTTCATTGGTCCCTTTGAAGTCTTGAGACAAATCAACCCGGTCTCTTACAAACTGAAATTGCCTACTTCCCTACGTGTGCCTAACTCCGTTCATGTTTCCCTCCTTAAACCGGTAGTTTTGAGCTCCTTCTTTAAGGACCCGGGTACCACTCCAGATCCGGTCTCTGAAGATGATGTTTTTGAGGTAAAACATATCTTGGCCACTAAGAAAGTAAGAGGTAGGACCTATTACCTGGTGGACTGGAAAGGTTTTGGTCCTGAGGAGAGGTCTTGGGAGCCTAAAGAGAATATCCAAGCTCCTCTTCTTAAAAAATTTCATGCAGGCTTGAAAAAGAGGGGGTAAAGAGGGGGATAATGTTACACTCGGTCCCCGTGCTGGCTCTGCTCTCCGTTCTGGTCACTTACCTTCTGCTCCCTCTGCTTCCCAGCGTCCTCTGCTTCCTCTCCCAGTTCCTGTTACGCTGCCAGCAGGCCTCCAGAAAGAATACTTAGGACGCGAGGCTGTCTCCACCCTCTCTCTTAAAGGGGCAGCGTGCATTTTTTGAAAATGTCAATCAACCAATGGCAACGCACTGATTACTATATCTGGCCACTCCACCATAGGGGGAGTGCCGGAGCAACGTGTTTCTATCATTGTTACATCCGGTTCTGACTCTGATCTGTCTGCGCTGCGTTAGCAGTCTCTGTGCTTTGCTCATTCTATTTGTCTCCACAGATCATTGGGATCCTGTATCCGGCTATCTCTGACAATCTCGGCTATCACTGGCGCAAGTGTCATCCCGTTCCACCATCAGCCATCCGTGTCCGTGGACTGTGACAAGGTTACTGGAGCCAGCCTGCTACCATCCACTCTGAACCAGGACCTTCCTCATCTACGTTTAACCCTTTCTGCTATCTTATCTGTTACCCCTTTTGGTCCCTCTGGGACAGCTGCCACGTGTCTGGGGTCTAACTGGAGGTAGCACATGTGTCCTCCGTGTATTCCATTCTGGTCCTGTTCGAGGGACCTTACTACGGGTACCCGGGGCTCACTAGTCACGTCCCCTTCGGAGCCCCCCGGACCGCGGTCTCGAGGTTCCACTTTAAAAATAAAAGACGAATGTGAACTTCACCATCTCTGCTTCCGCTTCCATTCGTTACAGGTATCGTGTTTCTCAATCAAACCATGTACCACGAGGAATCACTTAGGCTCCTAAATGATCTAATCACATACAAAAAACTAACCAAAGACTCTACCACTAATTACATAAAAAAAACTCAATATTCTAGCCATAAAAGGCAAATCACTGGAGATCTTAAATAGAAGCGTATTCCACTTTATTAACCCGTTAACCCCCAAGGGTGGTTTGCACGTTGATGACCGGGCCAATTTTTACAATTCTGACCACTGTCTCTTTATGAGGTTATAACTCTGGAACGCTTCAACGGATCTTTGCGATTCTGAGAATGTTTTCTCGTGACATATTGTACTTCACATTAGTGGTAAAATTTCTTTGATATTACTTGCGTTTATTTATTAAAAAAATGGAAATATGTAAAAAAAAATTAAATTTTTGCAATTTTAAACTTTGAATTTTTATTCCCTTAAAACAGAGAAATATGTCACACAAAATAGTTGCTAAATAACATTTCCCACATGTCTACTTAACATCAGCACAATTTTGGAACCAAAATTTTTTTTTGTTAGGAAGTTTTAAGGGTTAAAAGTTGACCATCCATTTCTAATTTTTACAACAAAATGTGCAAAACCATTTTTTTTAGGGACCACCTCACATTTGAAGTCACTTTGAGGGGTCTATATGGCAGAAAATACCCAAAAGTGACAACATTCTAAAAACTGCACCCCTCAAGGTACTCAAAACGACATCCAAGAAGTTTATTAACCCTTCAGGTGCTTCACAGCAGCTGAAGCAACATGGAAGGAAAAAATGAACATTTAACTTTTTAGTTACAACAATGATCTTTTACAAACAATTTTTTTATTTTAACAAGGGTAAAAGAAGAAAATGGGCAGATAAAGTTGTTGTGCAATTTCTCCTTGGTACGGCGATACCCCATATGTGGGGAAAAAACACTGTCTGGGCGCACGGCAGGGCTTGGAAGGGAAGGAGCGCCGTTTGACTTTTTCAAACCAAAATTGGCTGGAATTGAGATTGCACACCATGTTGCGTTTGGAGAGCCCCTGATATGCCTAAACAGTGGAAATCCCCAAGCGACCATATTTTAGAAACTAGACCCCCTAAGGAACTTATCTATCTGTGGTGAGCACTTTGAACCCCAAGTGCTTCTTTCAAGTTGATAGTAGTGGGGAATGGGTGTGCACACAGGTCAGGTAGAAGAGCTCAGGGGTGCTAGTGAAAATGGACCTGTGAAGGTTCCACAATAACTAAAAGAATATAATTCACCGCACACACAAACGAAAGAGATAATATTGATGCCAAGAAGTGATATTTATTACAGTTCTCCACTTTCAAACTTGTAGTGCCACATACAAAATAGAGATAAAGGGATTGAATACCCATACATAAACTAATACCCGACGTTTCCATACTCCCGTATCTTAATCATGGGGTACTGTAGAGAGATCAAAGAAAACAGGCTTTAAGATATAGCATAATAACATATGTATAGATAATGACACACAAAAAAATATACATATATGTTATGAATGTTTTAGAAATGAATTCTGAGCAGAAGCTCCCTCTGGTGGTTGCAAACGGTGCTGAGCCATTCAATGAGGATTGGCAATCAGGGATCACGGACTGGCTGGATATAAGGGAGGTTTCCTCCCATCATGGTTGCCGGTGATCAATTGTTCTTGTCTCAACGTTGTTTCCTGGTTCACTTGGAAGCTTGCTGAGTCTTGCCTCTTCTCCTGCTCTCAGATAAGATATTTTCTGTTTTCTGTTTTTGTGCTTGCCATTTGTATATTTCTCTGCATTTCTGTGAGGTTGGCCAGGTTCCCCTCCCCGGGGGGCTTGGTCTCCTCTCTGTTCCTCTGGAGCCATTGTTGTTTGTTCATTTGCCTTTTCCAGTTTTTTTTCTGTGGCTGCGGCTTAGTTTTGTTACACCAGAGAACTAATTTAGGTGGTAGAGGTCGTGTGATCTCAGGTGTTTTTGCAATTAGTAGTGTTGGCTTTTTTTAGGGTTTTTTTGGATTGCAGTAAGTATCCTTCCTATCCTTTTCTGTCTAAGTCAGATTGGGCCCCAGCGTTTGCTCATACTATTTTCTGCCTTTGTCTGTATTTCCTCTTGTCTAACCGCCATTACATGTTTGGGGGCTTCCTATGTTCTTTGGGGATCTGCTCCGGGGCAGATAGCTTTCCTCTTTCTATCTTTAGGTGTAGTTAGCCTCTCAGGCTGTGACGAGGCGTCTAGGACCAACGTAGGAACGCTCCATGGCTGCCTTTAGTTGTGGTGGTTAGTCAGGGTACTGCAATCCAGTAGATTCCAACCTCTCTGGTGTATTGCCGTTTTTGCCTGCTCTCCTCAGCTACCAAAACATAACACATATATACATAATTACATATATACAAAATTACAGTAATAGTGGTAATCTAGAATTAAGTCTGAAAGATCACTGCATAATGTCAGATAAAGCAGAAATGTGTCGCTACATAATCTCAGATATTAACCCCTTCCCGACCCACGACGCCTACGTTGGCGTCATGAAAACCTGTGCCATCCCGACCCATGACGCCAACGTATGCGTCATGCTATAAATCATGTTCCTGCGGGTCGGGTGACCAAATCACTGAAAGGTCACTCGACCCGCAGGCACAGGACCCCTTGCGCATCACCACAGTGGGGGTGGCTTAACCCCCACTGGTTACGATCGCTCTGATTGGCTGTTAAAAGTGAAACAGCCAATCAGAGCGATTAGTAATATTTCACCACTGAAAAGTGGTGAAATATTACAATCCAGCCATGACCGATGCTGCAATAGCATCGGTCATGGCTGGACACTGTGTTCCCACCCTCCCCACACCGAGTAACGGTGGTGATCAGCCGCCGCCGATTCATGGCGGCGAACGGTCACCGCCGTTACTATCATCTGCTGGCCGCTCCGATCCTCTGCCCTCCGGTGTGCTCCCTCCCCCCCGCCCTCCAATCACCCCCCACGCCTGTCCTCACCTCCTCCGGTCTTCTGCGGCCTCTTGATCCATCCCGGCGTCCGCCCGGGACTCTTCATGGGCGCCGCCATCTTGGAAAATGACGGGCGCATGCGCAGTGCCCCTTTCAAAGTACAATTTATTTTGATCACTGTGATAAACTCTCACAGTGATCAAAATAAAAGTAAATGAACCCCCCCTGTCATAGGTAGGGACAAAAAATAAAATAAAGAATTTTTTTTTTCCTTTTAGGCCCTGTCCACACGTTGCGGATTTCGCTGCTGATCCACAGAGGATTTCGCTGCGTATCCGCAGCGGATTTCGCTGCTGATCCGCAGCGGATTTCGCTGCTGATCCGCAGCGGATTTCGCTACGTATCCGCAGCAGATTTCGCTGGGATACGCAGCGGATTTCGCTGCTAATCAGCACCAGATTTTGCTGCGGATGCGCAGCGGATTTCGCTGCTGATCCGCAGCTGATTTTGCTGGGGATCCGCAGCGGATTTTGCTGCTAATCAGCACCGGATTTTGCTGCGTATCCGCAGCAGATTTCGCTGCTGATCCGCAGCTGATTTCGCTGCTGATCCGCAGCGGATTTCGCCTCTGATCCGCAGTGGATTTTGCTGCGGACCCGCAGCTGATTTTGCTGGGGATCCACAGGGGTTTTTGCTGCTGATCAGCACCGGATTTTGCTGCTGATCCGCAGCGGAGATTTTGCTGCGGATCCGCAGCGGATTTGGCGCTGCGGATCCACAGCAGATCCAGAAACCATGTACAGTACAATGCAAATAAATGGTAAAAAAAAAACGCTGTGCACATGCTGCGGATTTTTCAGCGCGGATTTGCTGCGGTTTTAAATCCGCAGCATATCAATTCTTTGTGCGGATTCCGCAGCGGTTTTACACCTATTCCATTATAGTTGTAAAACCGCAGGGAAAAACCGCAGCAAATCCGCGCTAAATTCGCAGGTAAAACGCAGGTCATTTTACCTGCGGATTTTAGAAAAATCCGCAAGTGAATCCGCAACGTGTGCACGGGGCCTCAGGGTTAGGCTGGGTTCATATTGCATTATGGCAGTCCGTTAGATGGACTGCGTTTCACCGCGGTATAACGCGGTGTAACGCAGTCCGTTAACTCTGCCATTCACCCCATTTGTGTGCGCATCGCAACGCATGCCGTAAAGCGGCATGCGTTCGCGACGTGCCGCCATTCAGTGACGGAGCCTCGGACACGGACTGCAGCGTCTGGGCTCCGTCACCGCTAGCACAGATGAATCATCTGATGATTCATCTGCGCTAGCGGGTATAGCATAACGCGATCGCGTTATGCTATACCATTACCAGCCGGTCAACGCTACGTGTTGAACGGGCTGGTAAAACGCAATATGAACCCAGCCTTAGGATTAGGGTTAGAATTAGGGTTACGGTTAGAATTTGGGTTACGGTTAGAATTTGGGTTAGGGTTGGAATTTGGGTTAGGGTTGGAATTAGGGTTAGGGTTTGGATTAGGGTTAGGTTTGTGGTTAGGGTTAGAGTTAGGATAAGTGTTAGGGGTGTTTTGGGGTTAGGGTTGGGATTAGGGTTAGGCTTGTGGTTAGGTTTATGGTTAGAGCTGGGATTAGGGTTAGGGGTGTGTTGGGGTTAGGGTTATGGTTAGGGTTTGTATTAGGGTTAGGGGTGTGTAGGGGTTAGGGTTGGGGTTAGGGGTGTGTTGGGGTTAGGGTTGGAGTTAGAATTGAGGGGTTTCCACTATTTAGGCACATCAGGGGGTCTCCATACGCGACATGGCGCCACCATTGATTCCTGCAAATTTTGCGTTCAAAAAGTCAAACAGTGCTCCCTTTATTCCAAGCCCCGACGTATGCCCAAACAGTGGTTTACCCCCACATATGGGGTATCAGCGTACTCTGGAAAAATTGCACAACAACTTTGGGGTCTAATTTCTCCTGTTAACATTGGGAAAATAAAAAAATTGGGGACTAAAGATCATGTTTGTGGAAAAAATATGATTTTTTTATTTTCATGCCCGGGCGTTATAAACTTCTGTGTAGCCCTTGGAGGTTCAAAGTGCTCACTACACATCTAGATAAGTTATTTGCGGGGTCTAGTTTCCAAAATGGGGTCACTTGTGGGGAGTTTCTACAGTTTAGGCACATCAGGGGCTCTGCAAACGTAACATGACGCCCGCAGACCATTCCATCAAGTGGGCATTTCAAAACGTCACTACTTCCCTTCCGAGCCCCGACATGTGCCCATACAGTAGTTTTCTCCCACATATGGGGTATCAGCGTACTCAGGACAAATTGGACAACAACTTTTGGGGTCTAATTTCTCCTGTTACCCTTGGGAAAATAAAAAATTGGGGACTAAAAGATCCTGATTATGGAAGAAATATGATTTTTTTATTTTCATGCCCGGGCGTTATAAACTGCTGTGTAGCCCTTGGGGGTTCAAAGTGCTCACCACACATCTAGATAAGTTATTTGCGGGGTCTAGTTTCCAAAATGGGGTCACTTGTGGGGAGTTTCTACTGTTTAGGCACATCAGGGGCTCTGCGAACCTAACATGACGCCCACAGACCATTCCATCAAAGTCGGCATTTCAAAACGTTACTACTTCCCTTCCGAGCCCCAACGTGTGCCCGAACAGTGGTTCCCCCCCACATATGGGGTACAGTGTACTCAGGACAAACTGTACAACAACTTTTGTGGTCCAATTTCTCCTGTTACCCTTGTGAAAATAAAAAAATCAGTTTTTGAGGATAAAAATTATTTTTTATTTTCACGGCTCTGCATTATAAACTTCTGTGAAGCACTTGGGGGTTCAAGGTGCTCACCACACATTTGGATAAGTTCCTTTTGGGGTCTAGTTTACAAAATGGGGTCACTTGTGGGGGGTTTCTACTGTTTAGGCACATCAGGGGCTCTGCAAAAGTAACAAGATGCCCGCAGACCATTCCATCAAGTCGGCATTTCAAAGCGTCACTACATCCCTTCCGAGCCCTGACGTGTGCCCAAACAATGGTTCCCCTCCACATATGGGGTACTAGCATACTCAGGACAAACTGGACAACAACTTTTGGGGTCCAATTTCTCCTGTAACCATTGTGAAAATAAAAAATAGTGGGCTAAAAAATCATTTTTTGAGAATAAAAAAAAAAAAAGATTTTTTATTTTCACGGCTCTGCGTTATAAACTTCTGTGAAGCACCTGGGGGTTCAAAGTGCTCACTTTGCATCTAGATAAGTTCCTTAGGGGGTCTAGTTTCCAAAATAGGGTCATTTGTGGGGAGCTCTAAACTTTAGGCACACAGGGGCTCTCCAAACACGACATGGTGTCCGCTAACGATTGGAGCTAATTTTCCATTCAAAAAGTCAAATGGCGCTCCTTCACTTCTGAGCCCTGCCGTGCGCCCAAACAGTGGTTTATGACCACATATGAGGTATCTGTGTACTCAGGAGAAATTGCCCAACACATTTTAGGATCCAATTTATACTGTTGCCCATGTGAAAATGAAAATACTGAGGCTAAAAGAAAATTTTTGTGAAGAAAAGTACTTTCTTTTTTTTACGGATCAATTTGTGAAGCACCTGGGGATTCAAAGTGCTCACTATGCATCTAGATAAGTTCCTTAGGGGGTCTAGTTTCCAAAATGGGGTCATTTGTGGGGGAGCTCCAATGTTTAGGCACACAGGGACTCTCCAAATGCGACATGGCAACCGCTAAATATTCCAGCATATTTTCCATTCAAAAAGTCAAATGGTGCTCCTTCCCTTCTGAGCCCTGCCGTGCGCCCAAACAGTGGTTTATGACCACATATGAGGTATCTGTGCACTCAGGATAAATTGCCCAACAAATTTTAGGATCCAATTTATACTGTTGCCCATGTGAAAATGAAAAAACTGAGGCTAAAAGAAATTTTTGTGAAAAAAAAGTACTTTCTTTTTTTTTCGGATCAATTTGTGAAGCACCTGGGGGTTCAAAGTGCTCACTATGCATCTAGATAAGTTCCTTAGGGGGTCTTGTTTCCAAAATGGGGTCACTTGTGGGAAGCTTCAATGTTTAGGCACACAGGGACTCTCCAAATGCGACATGGCAACCGCTAAATATTCCAGCATATTTTCCATTCAAAAAGTCAAATGGCGCTCCTTCCTTCTGAGCCCTGCCGTGCGCCCAAACAGTGGTTTATGACAACATATGAGGTATCTGTGTACTCAGGAGAAATTGCCCAACAAATTTTAGGATCCATTTTATCCTGTTGCCCATGTAAAAATGAAAAAATTGATGCTAAAAGAAAATTTTTGTTGGAAAAATTAAAATGTCCATTTTTTCCTTCCACGTTGCTTTAGTTCCTGTGAAGCACCTGAAGGGTTAATAATCTTCTTGAATGTAGTTTTGAGTAGCTTGAGGGGTGCAGGTTTTATAATGGTGTCACTTTTGGGTATTTTCTGCCATATAGACCCCTCAAAGTGACTTCAAATGTGAGGTGGTCCCTAAAAAAATGGTTTTGTAAATTTTGCTGTAAAAATGAGAAATTGCTGGTCAAATTTTAACCCTTATAACTTCCTAACAAAAAAAAATGTTGTTCCCAAAATTGTGCTGATGTAAAGTAGACATGTGGGAAATGTTATTTATTAACTATTTTGTGTCACATAACTCTCTGGTTTAACAGAATAAAAATTAAAAATTTGAAAATTACAAAATTTTCAAAATTTTTGCCAAATTTTCCATTTTTTTCACAAACAAACGCAAAAATTATCGACCTAAATTTACCACTAACATGAAGCCCAATATGTCACGAAAAAACAATCTCAGAATCGCTAGGATCCGTTGAAGCGTTCCTGAGTTATTACATCATAAAGGGACACTGGTCAGAATTGCAAAAAATGGCAAGATCTTTAAGGTCAAAATAGGCTGGGACATGAAGGGGTTAATCAGATAAAACAATATGTGAACAGTAGCAACGCTCAGTTCTGTGAAATCGATAAGTTGCAAATCGTTTAATAGATTCAAAATACACTGGAGAGAAGTGCAAGGAGACTATAAAGTACCTTAGAAATGGGTATATTTAGATTTGAGGCACTAGATGGAGACAGAGTTAAACGCCCCTGTATGCGGTTCCCAGGTACTAGGATAAAGGGAGAGGTACACAGTGCATAAATATATAGAACATCATCTAATGTCGCCGTCACCCCAGTAAGTATGTATTTACCTGTCACTATGTCTAATGTAGTAAGGGCAGGAGGCGTTACAGGTCAGAGGAGCAGAATTGCTAGAGGGAAAAAGAGGTAGCTTGCGGTCATATTAGGCGCTATCTACTAATTAGGTGCACTTGTGCCCTTGATCTGAGGTCAAAAAGTACCTGTGAGTGGGATATTCTGAATGGTGATGCTCCCGCGTCCTGCCACGGCTGCAGACTGCGGCTGTGTGAGAAAGCAGGGCGAGCCCTGCTTTAAGAAGTCGCGCCGTGATAGGCTAGACCGGAAGTGCGTGGCAGGAACCGGAAGTGACATCACGCAGTGTCGTGGAATGACTGCGCATGCGTGAGTGCTTCTTAGACGCCATGTTGGATGCTGGCAAGGGGTAAATGGGCGTATAGGGAGAAGGAGAGCGGAGGAGATGCGTGCTGGCAGTTGTAAAGACCAAGGGGAGATAAATGGTGTGAGAATTAAAAGAAACTGGACTGATAGTTAGGAAGTTTATAAGGGCCCGCTGATTTCAAGAAAAAATAAGAAAATAAAATAAATTAAGGAGTAATTACTTACTGGGGTGACGGCGACATTAGATGATGTTCTATATATTTATGCACTGTGTACCTCTCCCTTTATCCTAGTACCTGGGAACCGCATACAGGGGCGTTTAACTCTGTCTCCATCTAGTGCCTCAAATCTAAATATACCCATTTCTAAGGTACTTTATAGTCTCCTTGCACTTCTCTCCAGTGTATTTTGAATCTAACTATTAAACGATTTGCAACTTATCGATTTCACAGAACTGAGCATTGCTACTGTTCACATATTGTTTTATCTGATTAATATCTGAGATTATGTAGCGACACATTTCTGCTTTATCTGACATTATGCAGTGATCTTTCATACTTAATTCTAGATTACCACTATTACTGTAATTATGTATATCTGTATATTTTTTTGTGTGTTATTATCTATACATATGTTATTATGCTATATCTTAAAGCCTGTTTTCTTTGATCTCTCTACAGTACCCCATGATTAAGATACGGGAGTATTGAAACGTCAGGTATTAGTTTATGTATGGGTATTCAATCCCTTTATCTCTATTTTGTATATGGCACTACAAGTTTGAAGGTGGAGAACTGTAATAAATATCACTTCTTGGCATCAATATTATCTCTTCCGTTTGTGTGTGCGGTGAATTATATTCTTTCATACAAGTTGATAACGTAGAGCCGTAAATTTAAAAAATCATATTTTTTCCACAAAAATGATCTTTTCACCCCAATTTTTATTTTCCCAAGGGTAACAAGACCTCAAGAGTTATTGTGCAATTTGTCCTGAGTATGCCGATACCCAATATGTGGGGGTAAACCACTGTTTCGGTGCATGGCAGAGCTCGGAAGGGAAGGAGCGCTGTTTGACTTTTTCAACGCAGAATTGGTTGGACGCCATGTCGCGTTTGGAGAGCCCCTGATGTGCCTAAACAGTGGAAACCCCCCACAAGTGACACCATTTTGGAAACTAGACCCCCTAAGGAACTTATCTAGATCTGTTGGGAGCACTTTGAACCCTAAAGTGTTTCACTAAAGTTTATAGTGCCTGGGTGTTGGAAAAAAAATTTCCACAAAAATGATTTTTTTAGTCCCCAATTTTTGATTTTTCCCAAGGAAATTGGACCCCAATAGTTGTCCAATTTGTCCCGAGTACGCTGATACCCCATATGTGGGGGGGGGGAATACTGTTTGGGCACATTGCAGGGCTCGGAAAGGAAATAATGACGTTTTGGAATGCAGACTTTGATGGGTGTCATGTTCAGTTTGCTGAGCCCCTGATGTGCCTAAACAGTGGAAACCCCCCATAAGTGACCCCAATTTGTCCTGAGTACGCTAATACCCCATATGTGGGAGAAAACTACTGTGTGGGCACATGTCAGGGCTCGGAATAGAAGTAGTGACGTTTTGTAATGCAGACTTTGATAGAATGGTCTGCGGGTGTCATGTCGCGTTTGGAGAGCCCCTGATGTGCCTAAACAGTGGAAACTCCCCACAAGTGACCCTATTTTGGAAACTAGACCCCAAAAGGAATTTATCTAGATGTGTGGTGAGCACTTTGAGCCCCCAAGTGCTTCACAGAAGTTTATTACACCCGGGCGTGAAAATAAAAAAAATCATATTTTTTCCACAAACATGATCTTTTAGACCCCAATTTTTTATTTTCCCAAGGGTAGCAGAAGAAATTGGACCCCAAGAGTTATTGTGCAATTTGTCCTGAGTATGCTGATACCCCATATGTGGGGGTAAACTACTGTTTGGGCGCATGGCAGAGCTCAGAAGGGAAAGAGCACAGTTTGAATTTTTCAACGCAGAATTGGCTGGAATTGAGATCAGACGCCATGTCATGCTTGGAGAGCCCCTAATGTGCCTAAACAGTGGAAACCCCCCAATTCTAACTCCAACACTAACTCCAACACACCCCTAACCCTAGTCCCATCCATAATCCTAACCACAAACCTAAACCTAACACACCCCTAACCCTAATCCCAACCCTAACACTAACTTTAGCCCCAACCCTAACCCTAACTTTGGCCCAACCATAACCCTAACCCTAATGGGAAAATGGAAATAAATACATTTTTTAAATTGTATTATTTTTCTCTAACTAAGGGAAATAATAAAGGGGGGTTTTATTTACTATTTATAGCGGGTTTTTATGTTTGGCAGCTGTCACACGCTAAAAGACGCTTTTTATTGCAAAAAATAGTTTTTGCATCAGCATATTTTGAGAGCTATAATCTTTCCATATTTTGGCCCACAGAGTCATGTGAGGTCTTATTTTTTGCGGGACGAGTTGACGTTTTTATTGGTACCATTTTTGGGCACTTGATATTTTTTGATCACTTTTAATTACGATTTTTGGGAGGCAGATTGAACAAAAACTAGCAATTCATTAATTTCTTTTGGGAGGGGCGTTTATACCGTTCCGCGTGTGGTAAAATTGATAAAGTGATTTTATTCTTTTGGTCAGTACGTTTACGGCTATACCTCATTTATATCATTTTTTAATGTTTTTGCGCTTTTATACAATAAAAACAATATATTAAAAATAATTGTTTTTGCATTGCTTTATTCTGCGAGCTATAACTTTTTTATTTTTTCGCTGATGATGCTGTATGGTGGCTCGTTTTTTGCGGGACAAGATGACGTTTCCAGCGGTACCATGTTTATTTATATCAGTCTTGTTCAGCGGTATGATGATAAAGCATTTTTTTTTTGCCCTGGTTTTTTTTTTTTTTAAGGGGTTTACTGAAGGGGTTAACTAGTGGGACAGTTTTATAGGGCGGGCCGTCACGGACGCGGACGATACTAAATATGTGCACTTTTATTGTTGTGGGCTTTTTTTACATTAAAGAAATGAATTTATTGGGGAATATTTTTGTTTTGTTTTTTCTTTATTTAGGAACTTTTTTTTACACATGTTTTTATTTTTTTTACATTTTTACTTTGTCCCAGGGTAGGACATCACTGTATAATGTAAGATCGCTGGTCTGACAGTTTGTGCAACACTCTGTCGGACCAGCGATCTGACAGGCAGTGGTGCAGGCTTTCTCAGCGCCTGCTCTCAGCAGGCACTGAGGAAACCGCTTCCCGAAAGGACCCGCGGCCATCTTGGATGCAGGGAGGAGGCCCTCAGAACAGCGCAATCACATTGCGCTGTTCTAAGGGTCTCAGGGAAGCACGCATGGAGCCCCCTCCCTGCGCGATGCTTCCCTGTGCCCCGGTACACTGCGATCATCTTTGATCGCAGTGTGCCAGGGGTTAATGTGCCGGGAGCGGTCCGTGACCACTCCTGTCACATAGTGCCGGGTGTCAGCTGTGATAATCAGCTGATTGCCTATGACGTACTATCCCGTCCTTGGGAATTAAGTCACAGGGCACATGGACGGGATAGTATGTACAATGACAGAAAGGGCTTAATAACAAAACTTCTAGCATGGCAGTTTTTTATCATATACCCAAACTGCACAAAAATGTTACTTGCCCCCAGGTAGGCCGATTATACCTGGTATTAATTGTTTAACAGCAAATTTGTCTAAATTTGTGGACACACACTTAGAGAAATGTGTACCACTAAGGCCTCTTTCACACTTCAGTCGTGCGACGTCCGCCAAAGAGTAAAAATGGCGGATCCGTCAGAAAAGTGCAAAAACGGATGCAAGCGGATCACTTTTATGACGGATCTGTCATGAACTTTACAACCCGGAAAAAGAAATTTTCTACCCGGAAAATGCAGGTACGCATGTCCGGACCGAGGAGAGAGAGAGAGACCCCGGACAGTTTTGTCAGCATTTTCAATGGTTTTCTATGGAAGCGACGGATCCGCTGGCGGATTCCGTCAAAGACGAATGCCAACGGATCCGCCGCTCATAGGTGGCCATTATACAAAATGGCGGATGCGGCGGATCTGCCATAGTCCGCCATTTTGGTGACCAAAAAAACGTTGCTTTGGGCGTTTTTCTGAAACGACGGACACCAATTCTTTGGCGGATCCGTCAAAAAACGGACCTAACGGACGACCATCCGTCAAAATCAGTCACTAATGCAAGTCAATGGGAAAAAAGCGGATCCGCCAAAAAAAAAAATGGCGGATCCGTTTTTTTCACATTTTGACGGATTTTGACTGACATTGCACGACTGAAGTGTGAAAGAGGCCTAATACCTGCATATTTAAAAGATACTGGACACACAATTTAAATACTGAAATCAGTCTATTGGAAAGAGAACTACATTTTGGCCACTTTGGACATCAAGTCATTATATACGGTCATTAATCAAGAAAAAGAATGTGAGACTGCAGACTATTTCATACGTACACTAGGTATATATAGCCATATTCAAATTCAATTGTGGAAAGCATAAAATTAATTCTAAAACATAAATATTTCACATATGACCAACAATTTTATCTCCAAACATGGGGGACAGTAATGGGGACACAATTTGCCCCAAGCTATGATAACCTGTATGTAGGAAAATGTAAGGAAACTCATATTTTCACGAATGGTCAGTTACACAGAGGCCTGATCCTGTGGCATTGCTTTATAGATGAAATTTTCTTCATTTAGGAAAGGAAACAGATGGACCTCAACCATTTCTTGGCTGGACTCAATAATAATGATTTTGGCTTGGCGTTCACGCCAACTACAAGTAATATCAACGTGAACTTTTCGGATCTGAATATTTGTGTTGTACTCTGATAACCAAATGTTATCGCAAGGAGGTTGACTTCTATAGTTTTATCCACACTAGCAGCTGCCATCTACCATTATGGCTTACCAACATCCTTAGGGGCCAATTTATACGAATTAGGTGGAACTGCACTAATGTAAGTGATTATAATATTGAGTCAGATTACATTAAAAAAGAGTTCCTGGAAAAAGAATATCAACTGCCATTGTTTGAGAAAGTGTAAGGAGGTCAAGGGTATTAACCCTTGAAATGTTTTTATTTTTTTATGTGTGTAAATATATGCATTTTATGTATTGTGCTATGTCATCTTCCAGTGTTATGTCTGACCAGTGTGTATATAGATATTGATAGACACTTTATCCTTGGGGTCATTAGAAGAGGGCACTTGTAGTGTAGCATATATATGGTAGATATAGCTTTGCGAGGGATCACTAGATGGGGGCATGTTAGGGATCCAGTTAGGAAGTTATAAAAGAAGGCAATGCAGTACCTGGGTAGGACTTTAGGTGGGGACATTGAGCACATCAAGTTCAGTAGGGACAAATGGTTAGGGACTTTTTTCAGGGAAAGATTTCCTCGTAGCGGAAGTCAGTCGGGGGTTGTCCTTGCTAGAGTAAAGACGTCCACGTTCCTGGGCCCTGTAGCAGAGACAAGAAGAGTGAAAGGTACCAACAACCTCAGTGCAGCCGGTGAAGGATTCGCCGTGGTTACTTTGGCCAAAGTCTGTGGGCTGACGTAGCAGTAGTGCCAGTGGAAGATCCACTGTGGGAACGCTCAGCAGAAGTGTGCGTGCATGAGCGTAATAGCGAGTGGGCCACCAGCGAGTATACGGGCAGGATAACCAGAAGGGGGTGGACGACCTAGTAGATGTGCCTTTCCGTGACTGGTTTGAAGTGTCTCCAGGGAAAGAGATCGAAGTGCAGTTTTCACCGGGCTCCTCATCCCGATCATACTTTGTGGTCCATTCTGGTGTAGTAGAAGAGAAGAAGAGGAGTTGTGGAAAATGTATTGCTGATACCGTATAAGACGTGCTAATGGTATCTTGGATGTGCTGTGTCCGGAGGAAAATAAAGCAGAACTGTTTGACGTGATAATGGGCTCTGATTCTAATCCGTATTCTCTGTAATGGGGGAAGAATAGCCCAGGAAAATAGAAGTAACCGGAGTCAAGAATGCAGCTGCCTCCGGTAAGTTCACCCCTCGGCCAACCCTTTACAAAATCAAAGCAAGATGTAAGAGCTATCCCCACGGCCAATCTTATCAAAAGGGCAAAAGCAACACTTGAACTTCCAAGTCTTGTACAACAAATTAGGGATCTACCTATTATTACCCAATACCATGCAGACCATAGGAAGTTGATGACTATAATCCGCAAACACTGGCCCATTCGACAGAAAGACAAAAGCATAGGGGAACTCTTACAGACCCATCCAAAATTTATTTATAGGAAACCCCAAACTATTGGCAACCTTGAACCCCCCTTTACCAAAATGGCAATGTGCAAAAAATTCCATCCAATAGACAGTTTTGAACATGGTCTTTACTCCGTGCGGCAGTTGCTCTTGTTGCATACGCACGACATACAAAAAAACGCTACAAACGTCCTTTATGGATTAAAATAAAACTAGACAATTTACCATCAATGATATTATTTCCTGGCACATGGTCCAATTTCAAAATAAATACTTCAAAATCTCAGGCTCTCAATGTTTCCCTACCGACTACCACTCAGGCTACCATCCAATCAAATTTTCCTTTTTCTTGGCCATCACGGTATAAAATACATACGGATATGCATACATAGTGATCTTTCATAGTGACCATTTGTCACTTTCATAGTGACCATTTGATCTCAATTACAAACCCTTACTTAGTCAAGTCCATAAGGACCTTAATTCATGGATGGTGAAAGATTTCTCATGGTTTGGCAGGGTAAATATATTAAAAATGAACATTTTACCTAGACTGCTTTACCTTTTTCAAACTATCTTGACGAGAATCCCTTTACATTTTTGGAAACATCTACGTAGTAAATTTTGTAAGTTCATCTGCGTCGTCGTCCACGTATTCGTGGTGATATATTAGTCAGGTCTAAACAGATGGGACTGTAGAAAATACTACATGGCGGCAGTCCATGCCAGAATACTCGATTATTTTCACCATCAACATGGGAAGCTTTGGGTTCATACAGCACAAACTATATGTCCAAGGGCATTAACTACACTCCCCTAGAACCCACATTCTCCAGTCCTTAAACCGTCTCAACAATCCTACAGCACATACTGTACAATCCTATCCCTACGTCGAGACAATAAGAAGATCTCTCTAATTGACCCACAGGGCCCATTATACCCAAGCTCTGACAATCCCACCTTTTCACCGGGGCTATCTTCCAATCGATTTTTGGGTAGAAGTAACTATCACCCTCTTCACTTTGCTCATGTGCTATCTAAAGCATCTTTAATACCCCTCAACGAGATATTTCAGGACTGCTCTATCCTTCCAAGAGCCGACTATGACTATAGACAGTTGCAACATTTCTACTCCCATGTTAGAAAAGATAGGCAGCTCAATAGGGATCTTACAAATTTTGAAAAACTGTGCCTGTCGTCGTCTCCACCCTTGCATTCCGTCTCATTGCTTTATAAACACCTAATAGCCCATACTACAACTGTCAGACCATCCTATTGCAATGCATGGGAGAGAACTGGGCAAATCTTTTGAAGACTCACAATGGGCTAAATGTTTTCAATTTGCTCACAAAACGTCAATTGCAACCAAAGCTCAGGAAACCTCCTTTAAGATCATTTTGAAATCCAGGAATCTGATGCCTACTGTCTTACATCAGACTGATGGGATCCATCCCTTTTCCCTGGAGTGTTTCTCCTCTGTCTGGATTGTGCTCCGCGTTGGTTCGTGCCTGGCTGCACTATGTATGGTTTCCATTGGATTTTAGTAACTTCATAATTGTAGTACTGATGGCTTAAAATGTTCCCTTCCCTCCTTTTTCTTCCTATAACTTGATGTTTTATTGAACATTATACTTATATTCTATGATATATTGATGCTAATATTGTCCTAGCTATTCTTTCTTTTTTGTATTTTTGTAATTGAAAATTATTTAACCTTTCAATAAAAATTAAATTTTGAAAAAAGATATTATTTCCTGCCATTCCACAGGGGTCATCTATATGGTCAGATGTTCTTGTGATGAAATATATGTAGGCCAAACCAAGAGATGGCTAATGGACAGGATAAAAGAACATTTTGATAATATCAATAAAGGTTTTATGGGGCATCCCCTATCACACCACTTCGCGGACAAACATAATTGGTCCTGTAGTGAGGCCTTTTTTCATTGCATCCAAACTGTCCGAAAAAAACAGAGGGGGTGGGACTACTTGAAACAAATTTCAAGGATTGAATACAAATGGATTTTTATATTAGACAGTTTGTTCACTAAGGGGCTCAACCACAAAATAGAATTATATGCTGTTTAGAGCGCTTGAAGCACGTATCAATAACATACATACTTGTAATACACATATAGTACCTAGCCACAAACGACTTTGGTATATGTAAGGAGGAAGATCAGGCTGCGGGTATGTGTACCGAGCCGGGTCCAGAACTGGTGAGGTTGCCTCCCATGTTGCCTGGGGGAAGAAATGAGGGACTGGACCAACCTCATAACCCGGGAAGGAGGGGCCAGATAAAGGAAAAAACGCGCACAGTAGCAGGACTTTTGGAGCAAATAAGCAGCAGTGTGCAGCCGGGTAAGCAGCGTGCTCCGTCCCCCTGAGTACCGGCGCCGCGACAGGCTGTGTTTGTCGGCTCCTGCTGTCTCCAGCGGGGCCGCTGAAACAAGAGGTACCATGCACTCTGCGACTGTGAGTACCACGCAAATGCGGAGTAGAGAAAGCCGAGTACCGGACATACAGTACAGACCAAAAGTTTGGACACACTGTTGTGAATGTGCTAGAAATGAATTCTGAGCAGAAGCTCCCTCTGGTGGTTACAAACAGTACTGAACTATCCAATGAAGATTGTGAAGATTGGCGATCAGGTGTTAATGACTGGTCTTATATAAGGGAGGTTCCCTCCCATCAGGGTTGCCGGTGATCAATTGTTCTGGTCTCATCTTTGATTCCTGTTCACTTTGTAGCTTGCTGTTTCGTGCCTGCATCTTCTGCTAACAGATAAGACATTTTCTTCTTTTAGTTTTTTGTGCTTGCTTTTTGCATTTTGTCCTGCACTTCTGTGGGGGTCTGCCGGGTCCCCTCCGGGGGCTTGTGCTCCTCTCAGTTTAGTTCAGCCACTGTTGTTTGTTCATTTGCCTTTTTTCAGTTTTTTCAATGGCTGCTGTTTAGTTTTGTTACACCAGAGAACTAATTTAGGTGGTAGAGGTCGTGTGATCTCAGGTGTTTTTGTAATTAGTAGAGTTGGTACTTTTCAGGGTTTTTTGGGATTGCAGTAAGTGTCCTTCCTATCCTTTTCTATTTAGGAAGTTTGAGCCCCAACATTTGCTCATACTATTTTCTGTCTGTGTCTGTATTTTCCTCTTGTCTAACCGCCATTACATGTTTGGGGGCTTTCTATGTTCTTTGGGGATCTGCTCCGGGGCAGATAGTTTTCCTCTTTCTGTCTTTAGGTGTAGTTAGCTTCTCAGGCTGTGACGAGGCGTCTAGGACCAACGTAGGTATGCTCCACGGCTGCCTTTAGTTGTGGTGGTTAGTCAGGGTACTGCAATCCCATAGATTCCAACCTCTCTGGTGTATTTCCTTTTTTGCCTGCTCTCCTCAGCTACCAAATCATAACAACACACCTTCTCATTCAAAGATTTTTCTGTATTTTCATGACTAAGAAAATTGTAGAATCACACTGAAGGCATCAAAACTATGAATTAACACATGTGGAATTATACATTATGCTTTACAAAAAAGTGTGAAAGAACTAAAAATACTGTATGTCTTATATTCTAGGTTCTTCAAAGTAGCCACCTTTTGCTTTGTTTACTGCTTTGCATGCAGAAAAGGTGAATGGCTGGATGTAAGGTTCTATGTATATATTCCTGAAACTCAGTTTGTTCGTCAGCCATTTTACTTTCTGTCTTGCTGCAGCTATCTTGCCCTCAGTCAAAATGGAGTTTCCAGCTTGCATGTTCCCGCCCTGATTCTCTCCTTTGCTTCTTAAGCAGCCACAGCTGAGCAATCAGTGCTTCAGAATCTAGCCTGCAGTGAACCTGTGACTTGACTCCTGTAAGCCTTGGACCTTGTACTCCAGCTATTCCTACTGAGGAACTCTGAAGCACTTGTGGACTCTGAACCCTGCTCTTTGAAAGACCCACGTTTGCATGGACTTACGGTAACAGAGAAGAAGATCCTGAATCTGTATTGGAGAGTGATTGCTGAGCTTGGATTACTCTGGCCTGCTGTGTCTCCTGTTTCTGTGTCTGCAAACTGTGTGACTATTTCTGCCAACTTGTATGAAGTAATACAGGACTTTTCTATATCAAACCTGTGACTCCTGTGTTTTCATCGCACCCAAGCACAAGACGCTATATGAACTGTACTACATACATTACAAGATTCTGAAGCCAAAACGTTAGTGTCTGCTGGGTCTGGAAGGCTGTGTCTGCTGTACTGTGGATATCAGACGTCCGGTTGTACTTTCTGTGATGACAGTGGTTGTGACTTCTCACAACCATTCCAGGTGAGCAATTCCCTTAAGTTTTTTCTTTTTGCAGTGTTACCACAGGTAAACACTATTGTTTTTTTTTTTTTTCCTTTCTTTTCTCTTTTTTGTCTGCTGTAACTCTGGATATCAGATGTCTGGTTGAAACTTTCTGTGATGATAGTGGTTGTGACTTCTCACAACCATTCCAGGTGAGCAGTTCCCTTAATTTTTTTTTTCTCTCTGCAGTGTTGCCACAGGTGAACACTATTGTTTTTTTTCTCTCCTCTTCTTCCAGTAATCCTGTCTTAAAAGATCTGGAAAATGGAGGCCCGCATAAAGGAACTTTGCGGAGTGACTGATAATATCCTTGCAGATTTGCAGAATATAAAGACCCGTTTTACAAATCTACAGGACCTCAATAATCACAATTTGCAAGTGGTTGGACAGACTACCCAGGATTTGCGAGCCAGGATTGAGGTTCTAGAGGGGCGAGTCCAGGCTCCTGCCGTAGCCCCGAGTCCTGGGATTCCCAAGTTGCCCCCTTTTCGTTTTGGCGGTGAACGTGAGAAATTCAGGGGATTTATTAATCAATGCAATCTTTTTTTTTCTGCACATGCTTCACAATTTCCCACTGAACGATCTAAGGTGCTTACTATAATTATGTTGCTTACCAACAAGGCTTTAATGTGGGCAAACCCTCTGATTGAGACTGAGGATGATTGTTTGAATCACCTTGATGATTTTATTTCAGCCATGGGGCAGGTGTTTGATGACCCCAATCGAGGTGCAACAGCTGAAGCAGCCATGTTAGCTTTGCGCCAAGGTAAGCACTCGGTAGCTGAATATGCCTTGGATTTCAGGAGATGGGCCCTTGATACCACCTGGGACAGTTCCGCCAAAAAATCTATTTTTCGAAAGGGGTTATCTCCACTGATTAAGGATGAACTTGCTCGTGCCGACCCTCCCACTGCGTTAGGTGACTTTATTAACTACTGCATCCGTATTGATACTCGTCTGACTGAACGCAGGCAAGAGAGATGGTTTGAAAGCAATCGTACTAACCTTTTCCTACCTTCCTCTCCAGCTAAGGAACCTTTGAGTAGGATTACACGGGAACCTGAACCTGAACCCATGCAGGTAGACTCTTTACAACGACGGGTTAGTGATGCACGCAAGGAACATCGTTTTAAGGAGAATCTATGTTTCTATTGTGGTAAGTCAGGGCACTTCATTATAAACTGCCCCAGCCGTTCTCGTAAGACTACTGCAGCACTCATTCATTGTGAGTGTTGCGAGAGGGGATCTGTCAGGTCCGAGCCTCAGGCTCCAGAGAGATCTGCAGCAACAGATCTTGATTTCTCGGACTTAAACTCCGTTACCTCTGAGGACGTTGACTGTGTAAACGCTGCCATTTTTCAAGTTTCCTCAGCGGTGTCCCAGCTGAGTTGTAAGAAAAACAATTCTCATTGCTTTCTTTCCATCAAACTCTGGGTTGACTCAGCTTGGGTGTCTAGCTCTGCTATGATCGACTCAGGGGCAAGTGGAAATTTTATGGATGTCTCCTTTGCTCTGAAACAGGGAATACGTTCAGTGAAGAAGGCTACTCCAGTACAGATGGAAACTGTGGATGGCTCCCTGCTGACCTCTGGACCAGTGGATCAGGAAACAGAGCCTTTGAGGGTTCTTATGGGTAAAGATCATCAAGAGAAACTGTCCTTTATGCTTATCTCTTCTCCCCACTTTCCCATTATTCTAGGGCTACCATGGCTGCAGGCTCAGAATCCTACCATTAACTGGGAGACCAAGGAATTACACTTTCCAGAGAAACAGATGAGTCCAAAAGTTTCAGCTTGCTCTGTTCCTAAAGGAATCATGTCAGTCCCTGAACTACCAGCTGTATACCAGGACTATGTGGATTTATGTGACAAGAAGAACGCTGACCAGCTTCCCCCCTCACCGTCCATATGATTGTCCAATTGAATTATTGCCTGGAGCAGAGATACCTTTTGGTAAGATCTACCCCCTGGCGGGGCCCGAGCTAAAGGCTTTAAAGGATTACATAGATGAAAATCTAGCCAAGGGCTTCATACGCCCCTCTTCATCTCCTGCAGGTGCACCCATCTTCTTTGTAAAGAAGAAAGATGGATCTCTGAGACCATGCGTAGACTATAGGGAACTCAATAAGGTTACTATTAGAAACCGTTATCCATTGCCTTTAATCCCTGAGTTATTGGAGAGAGTGCGACATGCCAAAATTTTTTCTAAACTAGATCTTCGTGGGGCCTATAACTTAGTCCGTATTAGACCTGGGGATGAATGGAAGACTGCATTCAGGTCACGCTATGGACACTTTGAATATCTAGTTATGCCTTTTGGTCTGAGTACCGCCCCAGCCACTTTCCAACACTTGGTGAATGACATCTTCAGGGATCTCCTAGATACATTCGTGGTAATTTATTGGATGATATTCTAATTTTTTCTAACTCCACAGAGGAACATCATGGACATGTGAGAATGGTCTTGGAACGTCTAAGACAAAATCATCTTTACATCAAACTTGAAAAGTGTGAATTCCATAGGACCGAAATTCAATTTCTGGGGTATGTACTGTCTACACAAGGAATTAGTATGGATGGAAGCAAAACCCAAGCCATCAAGGATTGGCCAAGTCCTAGAAATGTGAAGGAGGTACAGCGCTTCATCGGGTTTGCCAACTTCTATAGACGTTTCATTAGAAATTTCTCTGAGGTAGTATCACCTATCACTCAACTTACCCGGAAAAGAGTCTAGGTTTTCCTGGACTCCCCAAGCCCAGGAAGCATTTTCCCGTCTAAAAGATAAATTTACCACTGCACCTATCCTAGTACATCCCAACCCCGAGCTTGCCTTCATAATAGAGGTGGATGCTTCAGACTGTGCCGTTGGAGCTATACTCTCTCAGAGAACAGGTGAGAAGAATGTCTTGCATCCCTGTGCCTTCATTCCCAGCAGTTGTCTTCGGCTGAGAGGAACTACGATGTGGGCAATAGAGAGTTTTTGGCCATTATTGCCGCCTTCAAAGAATGGAGACACCTTCTTCAGGGAGCTGCACAGCAAATAGTCGTCCTGACAGACCATCGTAACCTTGAGTTTATCAGGTCGGCTAAGTGCCTGACTCCTCGCCAGGCTCGCTGGAATCTTTTCTTAAACCAATTTAATTTTATCATCTCTTATAGACCAGGATGCGCAATGGAAAGGCTGATGCACTCTCTAGGATTTACTCAGCAGAGACACGTCCAATTACTCCTCCTAAGATATTCTTCCTGACTCTAGATTCCTAGAGTAATTCATAATCAAGACCTACTTAAGGACATCAAGGAAGCATACCATGCGGATTCTTTTTGGCACAACCCCCAAGGGACGTAAGTCTTGTCTTTAAGAATGGTGTGTGGATTCAGGGACAACGTCTGTATATTCCTGAAAACATCAGATTAAGAGTATTGCAACTCATTCACGATTCCAAGATAGCTGGGCATAGAGGAATTCTAAAGACACAGGAATTTCTTTCTCGTTTCTTTTGGTGGCCCACTTGCAGGAAGGATGTTTTGAATTATGTCACTTCATGTGAGGTCTGTGCAAGATGCAAAACACCTCGCTCCTCACCAACTGGTCTGTTACAGCCTCTTCCCACCCCGTCCCGCCCGTGGGGATCCATTTCTATGGACTTCATTGTGGAGTTACCAACCTCTCAGGGAAGAACACCATTCTAGTGGTGGTTGACCGTCTAACAAAGGCAGCTCATTTTTATCCCTTGTGTCGGCTTACCCACTGCAAAACAGACATCAGATTTGATGATTAAAGATGTGTTTCGCTTACATGGAGTACCGGATGAGGTTATTTCGGATCGAGGGGTGCAATTCACTTCTAGGTTTTGGCAAATTTCTGTGCAGCATTGGACATTAAAGTAAACCTTTCTTCTGCTTTTCATCCCCAGACTAATGGACAGACCGAACGAACCAATCAAACCCTGGAGCAGTATCTCCGCTGCTTTATCTGCCACCTACAGATGATTGGGTGGATCTACTTCCATTAGCTGAGTTCTCGTATAACAACTCTCAGAGTGCCTCCACTAAACAGTCTCCTTTTTACTCTAATCTAGGTTATCATCCTAACATTCTACCACGATTTCCCATAGAAAACGCCTTTACCAGCAGTGGCTGAAAGAATCACGTCTTTACAGAAGAATATGGATCTTCTAAAGGAAAATCTGGAATCGGCTCAAGAAAGGTACAAGAAAGCAGCAGTTAAATTTCGTAAACCTGCACCAGCTTTCAAGGTAGGAGACTTGGTCTGGCTGTCAACCAGAAATCTTAAGTTAAGGATTCCATCGTCTAAGTTGGGACATAAGTACATTGGACCCTATAAAATCAGTAAATTTATAAGTGCCGTTGCTTGTCGTCTTCAACTGCCCAGAACTATGAGAATCCACCCTGTCTTTCATGTATCCCTACTAAAGGCTGCGACACCAATACGTTTCCTGGACGTTCCTCTCCTTGCCCTGACCCAGTGCTAGTCGATGGTCAGGAAGAATTTGTGGTGGAAAGGATTTTAGATTCAGGTTGTATAGAAATCAGTTACAATATCTGATTAAATGGCAGGGCTACTAGTGGAGGACAACTCATGGGAACGGTCAATAACGTTAATGCTCCTCGCTTGCTCCGTCAGTTTCATCAGAGGTACCCACTAAGCCTGGTCTGAGGTCATCCGGAGGTTGTCCTTTAAGGGGGGAGTAATGTAAGGTTCTATGTATATATTCCTGAAACTCAGTTTGTTCGTCAGCCATTTTACTTTCTGTCTTGCTGCAGCTATCTTGCCCTCAGTCAAAATGGAGTTTCCAGCTTGCATGTTCCCGCCCTGATTCTCTCTTTGCTTCTTAAGCAGCCACAGCTGAGCAATCAGTGCTTCAGAATCTAGCCTGCAGTGAACCTGTGACTTGACTCCTGTAAGCCTTGGACCTTGTACTCCAGCTATTCCTACTGAGGAACTCTGAAGCACTTGTGGACTCTGAACCCTGCTCTTTGAAAGACCCACGTTTGCATGGACTTACGGTAACAGAGAAGAAGATCCTGAATCTGTATTGGAGAGTGATTGCTGAGCTTGGATTACTCTGGGCCTGCTGTGTCTCCTGTTTCTGTGTCTGCAAACTGTGTGACTATTTCTGCCAACTTGTATGAAGTAATACAGGACTTTTCTATATCAAACCTGTGACTCCTGTGTTTTCATCGCACCAAGCACAAGACGCTATATGAACTGTACTACATACATTACACTGGACTCTACATGCCTAGTTCCCACCGTGAGGCATGGAGGAGGTGCTGTGATGGTGTGGGGGTGCTTTGCTGGTGACACTGTTGGGGATTTATCATAATTGAAGCAGTGAGGGGTCCAGCTCACCCCAAACCATCTCGATTGGGTTCAGGTCTGGTGACTGTGGAGGCAAGGTCATCTGGTGTAGCACCCCATCACTCTCCTTATTGGTCAAATAGCCCTTACACAGTCTGGAGGTGTGTTTGCGATCATTTGTCCTGTTGAAAAATAAATGATGGTCCAACTAAAAGCAAACCGGATGGAATAGCATGCTGCTGCAAGATGCTGTAGTAGCCATTCTGGTTCACTATGCTTTAAATTTTGAATAAATCCCCACAGTGTCACCAGCAAAGCACCATCACACCTCCTCCTCCATGCTTCACGGTGGGAACCAGGCATGTAGAATCCATCCATACACCTTTTCAGCGTACAAAGCAGTAATCAAAGCAAAAGGTGGCTACTTTGAAGAACCTAGAATATAAGACATATTTTCAGTTGTTTCACACTTTTTTGTAAAGTGTAATGTATAATTCCACATGTGTTAATTCATAGTTTTGATGCCTTCAGTGTGATTCTACAATTTTCATAGCCATGAAAATACAGAAAAATCTTTGAATGAGAAGGTGTGTCCAAACTTTTGGTCTGTACTGTACTTCTGCGGCCTTCCCTGCCGGTTGCAGTACGCCAGCTCCCGTTTGACCCTGGAAAAGCTTTGCCGCACAAGTTCACGGACTAGGGGCTCAGCGGAAGGTACCGGAGACCGACCGCTGCTGCAGAAGATGGATAATCGTTCCAAGGACCCTCTCTGTGGATATCCCCTGGCTGCTGCTGGTGCTACAACCCATGTGGGATCATCTGCTGTGGTGGAGCATAAAGGACTCGATAAGTTCCTTTATTGGACTGCTATTATTCTGCACTTGCTGTTCCTATTATCTATTTCTAACCAGTTAACTCCCTGCGAGTAGTTAGTCCTTTGTTCAATTAAACTGTTAAATTTTGTTAACCCTTGCTCTTCCTCCTGTCTGTCACTGCATCCCGCAACCTGTTTTCACTTGGCGTAGTCGGCAGTATGCAGTCCACAGCACAGAGGTGGCAGACCAAGCGACCGAGGGTGTCCGAAGGGCAGCTTGCCGCTGGGGGGCCATGTTCAGCAATCTCCCAAAGTTTACAGGGAGCAAATTCACTGCTATGGGACTGGTCTGAGTGGATTAAAGGCATGCTAGGAATGCATCCCATGACCCCCTCTATGCAGGCAGAGATTGCTGTGATGGCCCTGGATGGGGAAGCTAGATGCTCTGTCATGTTCTGGTCCCGCATGAGCGGAACATGTTCACCAAGGTGTTACAGATCTTGGAAGAGATGCATGGGAACTTCACGGATGTTGGTGAATTGCGGATGTGCTTGTTTAGCTGCGTCCAAAGGGAAGGGGAGTCTGTGATCCAATATATGAAGGTCTGGAGTGGGGAGGTATCTGTTCCGCTCGCAGCTGAACCAGGTTGGGTTGTAGAAATCTGGAAGAAAATCTAGGACATGTGAGAAGAGTAGTCAGGCTTGAGAAAAAAAACCCTGGAGATGCCGAACTTTTCCGGAGGCAGAACTATCCCCGAGCCCCGACTGGAAATGGGGCAATTCCGAGCAGAGAGACAGCCGATTTGTCATAGATGTTGGGACACTAGACATTATGCCTGAGGATGTACAGGCGGGGGTAAGCCAATGACCCGTCCGCCGTTAAATTAGTGGACTCGTGGCTGGGGGACACCGCCCGGAGCCTGAGTTGCCAAGAAAGAGAGACGGATTGTCCCACAAGTTTAGTTTCCCTGAGCCCCCTTGTGTGGGCTGAAATGGATGGCCGAGCCGTCCGTTGTCTAGTTGATATCGGTTCCCAAGTGACTACCATGCCAGAAACTTATTTCAGACGTCATTTTTCTGAGGCGATGGGGCCCAGTGATCAAGTTGACAGCAGTCAACGAATTACCCATCCCCGTCGCAGGGGTGGTTTGGATGCAAATTACTATGTGTGGCAAAGAGGTGGGCAGAAAAGGAGTAGTGTTGACCGCTGGAGACCCTGGCAATAGCCCCAGAGTGATGCTAGGGATGAATGGGCTGAAGGAACTCGGGACCATCCTAGTCAGTGAGTGACCTGATGCTTTTCTCAATTGATGGAGCCCCCGCACACCCCAAAGGAAGGCGTTCCAAAAAACTGATACGGGTAGCCCAGCCTCAAGAAAAGTCAAGAGAAGGAAAAGTCCTAGGGAAGCCAGACTCGTTTTACCGCCAGGCCAGTCTGTGCTCACGCTGCCCTTATGAGCCTGTACACCCCTCAAAAGGGGGAAGTCCAGATAGAGCCCAGCCCTAATAGATCAACTGCCTTCAGGGCTCCTCATTGCCCGGACATTAACCACCGTTTGAGACTGTAACATAGTGGTGCGATGTGTCAACCTAGGGGAGGATGATGTCACGCTCTCGCCCAAGAGTGAGGTGTGTTATGATTTGGTAGCTGAGGAGAGCAGGTAAAAAACGGCAAAACACCAGAGAGGTTGGAATCTACTGGATTACAGTACCCTGACTAACCACCCCAACTAAAGGCAGCCGTGGAGCGTTCCTACGTTGGTCCTAGATGCCTCGTCACAGCCTGAGAGGTTAACTACACCTAAAGATAGAAAGAGGAAAGCTATCTGCCCCGGAGCAGATCCCCAAAGAACATAGGAAGCCCCAAACATGTAATGGCGGTTAGACAAGAGGAAAATACAGACACAGACAGAAAATAGTATGAGCAAACGTTGGGGCCCAATCTACCTGGACAGAAAAGGATAGGAAGGACACTTACTGCAATCCAAAAAACCCTAAAAAATACCAATCTACTAATTGCAAAACAACTGAGATCACACGCCTCTACCACCTAAATTAGTTCTCTGGTGTCACAAAACTAAGCCGCAGCCACTGAAAAAACTGGAAAAAGCAAATGAAAAATAACAGTGGCTCAGATAAACTGAGAGGAGCACAAGCCCCCGGAGGGGACCTGGCTGACCTCCACAGAAGTGCAGGGAACAATCCAAAAAGCAAGCACAAAAATAAAAGCAGAAATATCTTATCTGATAGCAGAAGATGCAGGCAAGACTCAGCAAGCTTCCAAGTGAACAGGTACCAGAGTTGAGACAAGAACAATTGATCACCGGCAACCCTGATGGGAGGGAACCTCCTTTATATAAGACCAGTCTGTAACTCCTGATTGCCAATCCTCATTGAATGGTTCAGTACTGTTGTAACCACCAGAGCAGCATCTGCTCAGAATTCATTTCTAACACATTCACAACAGTACCCCCCCCTTGAGGAGGGGTCACCGAACCCCATTAGTGCAACCAGGTCGGTCAGGATGAGCTCTGTGATAAGCACGGATCAGTCTCCTAGCAAGGGATGTCCGAAGCAAACACCCAAGAATTGTCCTCCTGACCATAAACCTCTCCACTTAACCAAATACTGGAGTTTCTGTCTAAAAAAAACGAGAATCCAATATTTTCTCAACCACATACTCCAGATGGCCCTCAACCAAAACAGGGTCAGGAGGCGCAGCCATAGGAACCACTGCTCGACAACCTCTTCAATAAGGACTTGTGGAAACACGTTATGGATTTTAAATGTCCCTGAAGAAGTAAACGAAAGGAAACAGGATTAAGAATCTCCAAGATCTTATAAGGTCCAATGAACTTAGGCTTAAACTTAGGAGATGCAACTCTCATAGGGATATTTCTTGAGGACAACCAGACCAAGTCCCCCACTTCAAACCGAGGACCATCAGTCCTATGCCGGTTGGGAAACCGCTGGGTTCCTCTCCTGAGAGATGGACAACCTCTCCACTACTGGTCCCAAAATCTGCTGCATTACGCTCCACAACAGAGTCAACACCTGGACAGACAGAAGCCTCCGCCTGTCCGAAGAAAATCGAGGGTGAAAACCCAAAAATTGCAGAAAAATTGAGACATCAAAGTGGCAGAGCTAGCCCTATTATTAAGAGCAAACTCAGCCAAAGGCAAAAAAGAGACCCAGTCATCTTGATCAGCAGACACAAAGCATCTCAGATAAGTCTCCAATGTCTGGTTTGTTCTCTCAGTTTGTCATTGGTCTGAGGATGAAAAGCCAAGGAGAAGACAATTGAACACGAAGTTTAGAACAAAAAGACATCCAAAATCTGGAAACAAACTGGACTCCTTGTCAGACACAATGTTCTCAGGAATGCCGTGTAACCGAACCACGTGCTGAAGGAACAAAGGCACAATTCGGGGAGGAAGGAAACTTAGGTAATGGCACAAGATGTATATTTTGGAAAAACTATCACAAATCACCCAGATAACGGTCATTCTCTGAGAAACAGGGAGGTCGGAAATGAAATTCATAGAGATATGGGTCCATGGTCTCTCGGGCACAGGCAATGGCATCAACAAACCACTAGAGCGAGAGCAAGGCTTGGAGCGAGAGCAAGTCCCGCAGGACTGCACAAATTCCCTGACGTTACGAGACAAAGTAGGCCACCAAAAGGACCGACTAACCAAGTCTTGGTACCAAAAATTCCGGGATGACCGGCCAACGCGGAACAATGAATCTCAGACATCACACTCTTTTTCCACCGGTCCGGGACAAACAATTTTCCAACAGGGCCTATCCTCCTGACACCCCTCCAGAGCAAGTCTCAAATTAGGTGAGATGGCGGAAAGAACTAC
Source organism: Oophaga sylvatica (assembly GCA_033576555.1). Classification (NCBI taxonomy): domain Eukaryota; kingdom Metazoa; phylum Chordata; class Amphibia; order Anura; family Dendrobatidae; genus Oophaga; species Oophaga sylvatica. The sequence continues at coordinate 2,407 of JARQOD010006033.1, read as the reverse complement.
ACCCTCTTTCAAAATACAGAAGGATCAGATAACTCAGGAGAGTCCGCAAGGAAGCTCCGAGAGGGCATCCGCCTTAACATTCTTAGTGCAGGAAGAAAGGAAACCACAAATTAAAACGTGTGAAAAACAAGGCCCACCTGGCCTGTCTAGGATTGAGTCGCTTGGCAGATTCCGATAAACCAGATTCTTATGGTCAGTAAGGACCACCACTGATGTTTGGCTCTCTCCACCAATGTCTCCACTCTTCAAAAGCCCACTTCATGGCCAATAATCCCGATTACCCACGTCTAATTACGTTCAGTAGGAGAAAATTTTCGAGAGAAAAAGGCACAAGGGTTACTTTTAAGGTCTCTGGACTTTTTGGGACAAAACGGCACCTGCCCCATTTCAGAGGCATCAACCTCCACCTGAAATGGCAGAGAAACATCAGGCTGCCGTGAACAGGAGCAGAAGTGAATCTCTGCTTAAGTTCCTGAAATGCAGAGACTGCCTCAGGAGGCCAATTTCACCACATCAGAACCCTTTTTGGTCAAATCAGTTAATGGTTTAACAATAACCGAGAAATTACAATTAAATTTACGATAAAAATTGGCAAACCCAAAAATCTTTGAAGAGCCTTTAATGAAGTAGGTTGGACCCAATCACAGATGGCCTGAACCTTGATGGGGTCCATTTCAATAACAGATGGGACAAAATGAATCCCAGAAATGAGATCCTCTGTATGCCAAAAGACACTTTGATCCCTTCACATACAGAGCATTCTCTCTCAAAATCTGGAATACAGTTCGAACATGTTTCACATGAGAGTCCAGTATTAGAAAAAATCAAGATATCATCCAAATAAACAATCAGGAAAATTTATCCACAAAAATCCCTGAAAAATGTCATTCTTAGAAGGACTGGAAGACAGAAGGAGCATTAGTGAGCTCAAAGGGCATCATAAGTACTTCAAAATGCCCTCCGGGGTATTGAATGCCGTCTTCCATTCATCCCCGTGCTTAATGCGAATAAGGTTATATGCCCCCTGAGGTCAAGCTTGGTAAACCAATAGTAGCGGTTTTTCACCCTGGAAACAGGTCAGAAATCAAGGGTAACGGGTATTGATATTTCACGTAATATTGTTCAAAGACGATAATCAATACACGGCCTTAATGAACCATCCTTTTTGGCACAAAGAAAAAAACCGGCCCTAAGGGTGAAGAGGTGGTCTGATATGCCCTCTCCAATGACTCCTTGATATAAGACCGCATAGCGTCATGTTCAGGTACAGACAAGTTGAAAGGCGACCTTTAGGGAATTTCTACCAGGCAACTAATTCAATAGCGCAGTCATAGCTCCTATGGGGAGGCAAGGATGCAGATTTACTTTCGCTAAATACATCAGAAAATCAATCAAAAGTCAGGAACATCCTGAGCCTGGGGGGAGGCAGAAAAAAACAGAGTGTTGGTATTAACACATTGGCAGCCCAACTGGTTACAGACCAAGATTTCCAATCCAAAACAGGATTATGAGACTGTAACCAGGGAAACCCAGTACGATAATATCATGCAGATTATACAGAACCAAAAATTTGCAGCACTCTTGATGATCAGGTTCAACCCTCATTATCACCTGAGTAGAGAAACTGAGGTTTATCTCAGCCAAAGGGGAATCGATCCCCAGTAGGGGAATAGACTTCTGTAGGGGTATCAAGGGAAACCCACAACGTTTAGCAAAATCAAATCCATCAGGTAATAGTGCTCCAGAATCAACGAAAGCCTGAGCAGAAAATGAGGACAGAGAGCATATCAGAGTGACAGTTAATAAAAACTTAGTCTGAACACTACCCAAGACAACTGAGCGTGCAAAACTTCTTCCCGCTTAGGGCAGACTGAAATAGCATGAGAGGCTCACCACAGTAGAAAACATAACCATTGCGCTTTCGAAACTCATGACGCTGTGCCCCAGACACCACTCTATCACACTGCATGGCTTCAGAAGCAGGTTCACAAGGCAACACTATTCACGCATACTTCTCCGCTCACGCAAACGTCTGTCAATTTGAATCGCTAATGACATAGAATTCATTGAGACCAGAGGGGACAGGGAATCCCACCATAACATCCTTTACATTATCTGACAGACCCTTCCGAAAAAGGGCCGCCAAAGTGTCGTCATTCCACTTGGTCAGGACTGCCCACCTACGGAATCTCTGACAGTACAACTCAGCGTTTCAAGACCCTGATTTATGCCAACAAGGTTTTTTTCAGCAAACGCTGGGGCCCAATCTGTCTAGACCTCACATTTGAAGTCACTTTAAGGGGTTATATGGCAGAAAATACCAAAAGTGACACCTTTATAAAAACTGCACCCCTCAAGCTACTCAAAACTACATTCAAGAAGATTTTAACCTTCAGGGCTTACAGGG
>JARQOD010006032.1:0-44991 GCA_033576555.1 Oophaga sylvatica | reverse complement strand
GGGGGGGGGGTTAAGAACCCCATGGTTAGGGGGGGGATGGGGCCAGACCGGGGGATGGGGGAAGAAGTCCAGGCGGGGATTTGGGTAGGGGCAATCCGGGGGGGGGCTATAGAACCCTGCCTATCATTTTTCTTTTCCGCAGTCATGACATTTCGCTCCATACGCGCTGCTATCCCTTTTCCTTCTTCTTCCCCCACAAGATATATTTTTTTTTTCCCCTTCAGGTTGAAAAATGGGAAAGGGGATGTGAGAGTCTCCGAGTGATGTCCCTCATGCTGATTTTGGGCAGGTAGGGGGAAGGGGTTTCGTCCCTATGCCTCCTGGCCACGTGTTGCATAGTCTTTCCTCCTTGGGCTTGTACTCTGCCTGTGTGGCCGGATTCGATGGCCAAACGGGGGCCTGAGTAAAACCGGGGCTCAGGATGGGGCGTCTCTGGGGTCCGGGAGTTTCTCCATAGGGGGCCAACAAACTCTCTGAAACCCCCGGTACATTCATTTTGGGGGGATGATCGTTCTTCCACCCTGACATACCTCCCCCGGGCCTTCGTCTACCATCTTCGATTTGGGGTTTTTCAGGTTTTGTGATTGGTTTCTGTCGGGTTGGGTTTTGGGGAGTGTTCCGGGGCCTATTTTCTGTTTCCCCTATTTTTTAGGCTTTATGGTGAGGGGGGGCGGGGTTTCTATGTAGGGGCCCCCAAGACAGTGCCCTCTTTAAAATTTTGGTGTAGGGGGGAACTCCCCGCTGGGCCCCGGGGGGCCGTTGGGGGTGCCCGGTGGATTTGGGAATTTTTCGAATTCCGGGGGAAATTTCTGTTGGGCTGGAACCCCTTGACCATCGGGTTTTGGGTGAGGCCCCCCGACTTCACGCCATACAGGAGATTGGGGGGGTGACAGAGTCGAAAATTTTTACCAACCCCACGGGGGGTTCAATGGTAAGTTTCCCTTTATGCCATAAAAAGGTTTTCTGCCTTGTTTTGGGCTTAAAGCTTTTTGAAGTTTGACCGGGGATCTCTCCCCGGAGAAAAATTTTTTCTTTTCCCCGAAAAGGCGCGTTTTTTAGAACAAATAAAGGGGTTTTCGGGTTTAAAATTTTTTTCTCCCCTGGAACCCTGATGTTGGTTTTCTTTAGGTTGCCCCTGTGCCCCGGTGAGCTGAATTTTTCCTAAGATTTCAGGTTTCTTGGGGCCTTTCGGGGGTTTTGAAAAAGCAGCGGTCATCTAAACAAGGTTTTCACCTGGGTGTCGGGGGGTGGGAGGGGTGCTGGGAAAATTTTCCAGGCGGTAGCCACTCGTTGTTTAAAAAATTTTGAAGGGTTTTGGATTTGGGGCTCACCTTGTCTGACTCCACGGCCGGGGGAAATAACCGTTTTTTCCGTTACACTCACACTGCAGAGGTTCGGGGGTTGGGTTTTGATAACATCGAGGTTTTTCCCCCCTTTTCCGCCTCCCATTTCAGGAATAAGCCCGGGGCCACCGAATAAAGGTTTTTTTTAAAACCCCAAAAAACAGCTTTTTTTTTTCCCCTTTCTTTGTTTTGTGGACTGTTTGAATGAGGCTTGCAGGTAAAGATGGGCAGGGGGGGGGGGTGTTTGGCAAAAACCCTTTTTGCTCTTCTAAAAAAAATTTTTTTTGTTTGGGTGAGGAAAGGGGGGCCCCTCTTGTTCGTGCTGTTGAACATTTCCCCCCAGGTTGCTGCTGACACATGCCTCTGTAGTTGGGGGCATCTGTCCCCATTCTTGGGGGATGGTGTGAGGGGGCCTTGGTTCCATGGGGGGGGAAAAGACCAGCCTAGCACAATTGAAAAGTTAACCCTTTTGCCCCTTTTTCTGGTGGGCTGTCTTCAGCTTTTGAGGATTCCATCCAGGCCCCGGGTTTTCTCCCTTTTGGGGAAGATTTCTCTGCTATTCCTGTAATGTAAAGGGGTTTCCCCGGGGTTTTTGGAAAATTTTTTTTTTTTTTTCCCCATTGCTTTTAGTTTTGCCATTATTTTTTTCCTTTTTTGGTTTGTCTTTTTGGTGTTTTTAAAAGGGCTTTGAAGTACTGGAGCAATTTTGCCTTTTTGGGGTATATTTTTTTTTCTTGTTTTTGTCCCCTTGGTTCCATATTTTCCCAAAAATTGTCTTAAAGCTCCTGGTTTTGGGAGTTTGGAAAGATGTATCTGCTTTTCCCCCAGGATGGTTTTGAAAGTCTTTGATGGTTTCATAGGCTTCCCTCACCAGGGGGTTGGGGGGCTCTAGTTTTTTTTTTTGAAGATTCTCAGGGCCCTTCCCCCGGGGGTTTTTTAATTCTTGTAAAAAACCCTTGATTGTTTTTTTTGGTCCTTTAGTAAATTTTTTTAAGGCACAGTCTCCCTTTTCATAGAAATATTGTGAGGTCTTTGAGTTTTACCACCCCCTTTTTGGGTTGGCTGGACCGGGTTTAGTGGTGGACATCCCTTATTTGGGGTCTGCTGGAGCCTTTTTATTTTATGCCGGTTTTGGACCATTTATAGATGGGGCCTTTAAGGGCCGCTATGTTTTGGGCTTTTGAGTGGGGGTTTTCTCGTAATTTAAAATACGAAAAGTTGCTGTGGCTGACGTGTTTTTGGGGGGTTCTATGAAGGCCTGTTTTTCCCCGGGTTCATGTCGTAATGGCATAATCTACTACCCCCCTCCCTAAGGGGGTTTATGTAACTCCCAAAAGGTCTCCTTGGTACCCTTAAAAATATAAGTCCTAAACTTCATAGTTCAGCTTTTTACCATTTTGTTGCGATTCTACTGCTTTTCTCTGTGTGCTGAGTCTGGCCTATTTTCCAAAATGTAATTTCCCATCCTGTCAGAAGTCTTTTTTTTCCCTGTTCTTGCGTTTTGGGCCCCCAAAATGAAACTTTTCCCGGCCCATAGTGGGCGGGGTTCTCTTTGAAGACCGAACTCTCTAGAATAGGGGGTTTTGGGGGGATATAGGGGGCCAAGGTGGACATCAATGAGAGGTGAGGATGGGCGCTGTCCGTTTCCATAGTACTGCTTCCTCTCTTTCCCGGTTTGATGTATTGGGGACTCGTCTTTATCCAATCAGTATTCCTCCTGACTTCGGCCCCCTTTGATGTTTTATTTTCAGGGAGGGGCGAGATTTTCCCGTTCCATGGGCCAGGGGGTTTTTTTCGCTCTGGTCCATGTTTCCGGGGATCGGAAGTCTTTTTTTTTAGTCTTTGTATAAAGTCCCCGGCATTTGTTTACACCAAAGGCGAGGGTTGAGACCCCCAATTTTCCAGCTGCTGATTAAGTGAAGCCCCCTCATTTTTTTTTTTCTATATATCTTGTGGATATCCCCTTTTAATGAGTATGGCTGGGGGAAAATGGATTTTGCTTTTTTGTGGGGCTTGGTTTTCCCTCCAGTCACATTTTTTTCCCTGGCCTGACGGGCTTTCCCCCCCCAATCTCTGCCTGCGTTATCTGTGTGGGATCGGGGCCCCCCCATGAGGCCCCCCTTGGGTCTATTTTGGGGGGAGAGCTTTGTTTCCAGTTTTGGAGATTGGAGGGGGGTTTCTGTATTTTTATTTTGGGGTCTTTCGGTGGATGTTGGCCGGAATCCCGGCCTGGGCCCCCGGTTTTGGTCTTCAGCTTTTGGGGCCGGGGGGTGCCCCCCTTTTTTGTTGAGGTGCTTATTTCATTTTGGTGATGGGGTTTATGGAAAGGTTTTGCCAGGGTCACGTTTGGGACAGTCTTGACCCTTTTTTTTCATTCCTATTGATGCTTGGGGGGTTTCCCGGGGATGTCCCCCTTTTTGGGGGGGGGGGAAAAAAGATTTTCTGTCTGGGGGAAATTTTTTTTGCCTTCTTTGTAGTTGGGGAGTTTTTTTCTGCGATCCTGTGCTGGTCGGCAATTGTTTGACCTGTTTATAATAATAGGTTTGGGTTTTAAAAGGGGGTTTTTGACCTCTGTCGCCGTTTTTTAAAAGTTGCCAGTGGATTTTTTCGACCCGTTTTCCTGGAATAGCCTTTGCATTTGGTACTTCCCATTTTTTGTCCATTTTAGGACATATCGGGCTTTGTGGGGGGATGGGTTAATGGTGATGGGGGGTCTGTGATCTGCTTTTTTGGTGGGGTTGGTTGGTTTCGCTGGGGACTTTTTCCTTGGTTTCATATTATTATATTAAGGTTATTCTGTGTTGTTATTGGGTCTCCCCCTTCTGGGGAGGGGGGCCTTTTTTTTGCATCTGGGTCACGCTGTATCAGATATATATATGTGATGTCCGAATCATACAAAAGGGAACAAAAATATAACATCCATAGATATAGTAACATAATTTACCTACGAAGTCCCCAAGGTCAAAACGAATCCGTTATCCGTCTCCGGCTAAGGGGGGCCAGGGGTAAGCGACCCTAAATGGGGCCTAAAAAACCCTCAACCTGGAGGTACTTAAAAAGGAAAGGCCCGGCCCACGTAAACCGTCTCCACAATCCCTGCCCCAAATGTTTTGTCCCAAGAAGGGCCCCCAAACCACCAAAGGGGGAAGAACAGGGGAAAGGTTTTTAAGAACAGAAAACATCAAGAAAGATAAAAAAAAAGTAAAAAAAATCTTACAACAACACTCAAACATAGGAACCCTAAACCAGAGAAAAAATAAAGCTGTAAGAGTAAAAACAAAAAAGGGCTCTTCTTAAATATTTTCCCAAAAACCCTCCTCTCTAAAAACATGAATGCTTTCACCCGGGGCTAACACCCAACTGGGGGAAAAAAAAAAGGAAAAAATTAGAACATAATCAAAAGCAGCCGGGCGAGGCTGCACCTAGCCTTAGCAAAGAGCTAGGAAAAATTAACTCTCTCATTACCAAAAAACAAAGAAACAGCAGCTCAGCTGTGAGAAGTCAGAATGTGCAATCGCGACGATCTTCATGGCGATGCACCCATGACAGTACCCCCCCTTCTACGAGGGGCCTCCGGACCCTCATGACCAGGTCTGTCCGGGTGAGTTGTGTGAAAGGTCCGAACCAATCGATCTGCGTTAAAATCAGACGCAGGGACCCACGTCCCCTCCTCAGGACCATACCCCCTCCACTGAACTAAGTACTGAAGGGATCGGCGACTGAGACGTGAGTCAATAATTTTCGACCCATGAATTTCCACGTTATCATTGACCACCACTGAAGGAGGTAGAGGTGACGGTATGACTGGTGCCACATACTTTTTAAGTAATGACTTGTGAAACACATTATGATTTTTAAACGTAGGAGGGAGGTCCAGACGAAATGCCACAGGATTAATTATGGAACTGATCCTGTACGGCCCGATGAATCTGGGACCCAACCTCCAGGAGGAAACTTTACGTTTTATATTCCTGGTAGACAACCAAACCAGATCGTTCACCTTCAGATCTAGACCAGAAACTCTCCTCCTATCAGCCATCCGTTTGTAACGGTTCCCCGTAACCTTCAGTCTTAAGCGATCTGGAACTATCAGTCTCCCTGGAAGTCCCACAGGGGCGTCCCCCTGAGCCCCCAATACTTCCCCCTCAAGCTCAGAGCATACAGCTGACACTACAACTCCCTCCTGAGGAATAGGAACCGGATCATCCGTCTTCCCGGCCCTTGGGAAAGTACGAGATAAGGCATCAGGAAGCAACTTTATTGAGCAGTCATCTGCGCGATGAGGAGGAAACTCTTTACACCCCTCCTCTGAGAACATCTCCCCAAAGTCCTCCAGAAAAGGAGGCAAAGTCCTAGGCACAACCGCACCGATGACCGTGCTCATGCAGTTATTCTTGCAAAATTCACCCCACTGGCTTATCTTTCTGGATTGCCAATCAATCACTGGGTTATGTTTAGCCAACCAAGGAAGTCCCAACACAATAGGAGTAGGTAGACCCTCCAACACATAACAAGACAATTGCTCTTTATGTATTGCCCCTACTCGAAGATCTATGTTATGAACAGCTTGTACCAAGCTACCTTGACCAAGAGGTCTAGAATCAATAGAGAGTATAGGGACCGGTTTGGCCAATACACTCAGTTGCATACCATGCACCTGGGCAAACCGAGCGTCCACCAAATTAGCCCCGGACCCACTATCAAGAAAAACAGAAATCCTCTCAGTTCTAGTACCAATCACCACCTCCGCAGGCACGAGAAACTGAGAGGGATTTGGGGACGAAATACACACTCCCAGGTTAACTCCTTGGCTCAAAGAGGTCCGGGATGGACACCCCCCAACAAAATGTCCCTCTCTCCCGCAAAAGAAACACCTTCTAGTCTTGCGGCGCACCGCCGATTCCCTCCTACAAAATGATGTCCCTCCCAACTGCATGGTTCCTCAGAACAGACCAGGGGAACCTCAGTATAAGGGACTTTAGTAGTAGGTGGAGTCATCATGGGGGCGGAGTTGCCTCGCGTCTTCCCCGAAGTCGTCTATCAATGCGAATAGCGAGGGCCATAGCAGCCTCCAGTGATGGAGGAGAATCATACTGAGCCAACACATCTTTTAATTTGTCAGACAACCCTTGACAAAACTGGCTCCTAAGAGCTGGGTCATTCCACTGAGTATCTGTTGCCCATCTACGGAACTCAGAAGAATATTCCTCCGCTGGACGATTTCCTTGCCGTATTTTACGTAACCTTGTTTCAGCAAGGGAGACTCGATCCGGATCATCATATACCAGACCCAGGGCAGTAAAAAATCGATCCACTGACTGGAGATCTGGGGAGCCTGGAGGAATAGAGAACGCCCAAGATTGAGGGTCCCCTTGTAAGAGCGAGATAACAATTCCCACCCTCTGCTCTTCACTCCCAGATGACCGAGGCCGCAGCCGAAAGTACAATTTACATGCCTCCCGGAAAGTAAAAAATTTGTCCCGCCCACCAGTGAACCTGTCCGGGAGAGCAACCTTAGGTTCAGATCTGGTTTGCTCCGGGGGGACAAAACCTTGGACTTAATGTCTGCCAACTCCATGGACAACCCCTGCAACTGCCGGGCCAGCTGGGCTACTGGATCCATGACAGCTGGGGAGAATCTTTAGTTGGGCCGGTGAAATGTCACGCTGTATAGCAGATATATATATGTGATGTCAGTAATCTATATCAAAAGGGCAACATACTATATAACATGCGCATAGATATATGATAACATAGATTTACCTGACAGAATGTCCAGAGGGTCAAAACGGAATCCGTTATACGCTGTCTCCGGCTAGAGGGTGACCAGGGTCTAAGCTGACCCTAAACTGGGGTCCTAACTAATCCCTCAACCTGGAGGTACTGTTAAAGGTACAGAGGTCCAGGCCACCAGCGTAAACCCTGTCTCCTATCAATCCCTGCCAACTGTATTCTAGTCCTAAGAAGGACCCTGAATACCACCAAAGGGAATGAACAGGTAACGGTTAATGAACAGAAAGACATACAACAAAGACAAGACATAAAGTAAATAAAGTCTTACATACAACACTCACACACAGTAGGAACACCTAAGGTCTCAGAGAAAAAACTATAAGCTGTAAGAGTAAAAACAACTAAGGAGCTCTTAGCTTAAATATTCTCAGAACCGATCCAGTCTGCTAAACTACATGAATGCTTTCACCGGCGTCTAACACCCAGACTGGCAGAAATATAAAGGAAACTAATTAGAACATAATCAAAAGCAGCCGGGCGAGGCTGCACCTAGCCTTAGCAAAGAGCTAGGAAAAATTAACTCTCTCATTACCAAAAAACAAAGAAACAGCAGCTCAGCTGTGAGAAGTCAGAATGTGCAATCGCGACGATCTTCATGGCGATGCACCCATGACATCTGGTTTGTTTCCATTGCCCCCTGCTGGGTCAGACATTGAGGACTCTGTGTTTTGAGTTCTGCTATCTCCTTTCTGAGCCTTTCATTGTCATTTTGTAATTCGCTCATTTCCTCTCTTATTTTCTGGAGAGCTGAGTTGAACTCACATTTCAGTTTGTTGATCTCATTTGTTGCTTGGTCATTTGCATTTCTATGTGAGTTTCTTTGAAGTTCTTCCTTAATTTGAGCCAAGTCTCCTTCTAATTGAGATAGATAGTCTCTGATGTTCTCAGGGGAGAGGTGTGAAGTGTTGGGGGTAGGGGCCCTGGAGGTCTTCTCTGTAGATATGTGAGCATTAGAAATGGCCTCTGCAAGTGTCTTTCTAAGGATTTTTGCCTGTTCACTGATTTCAATAAAAAGGTCATCGAACTGCTGCAGATTGTCCTCATTCCCTTGCACCATGACGGTGCCAGTATTGTACAGAGTTATAGTGAGTGAGTGTGTGTCATCTTCTGCGTTGTTTTTAATTTTAATCTGCCGGCCAGTATTGGTGTTGCACTGAGATATATGTTTATAATGCTTGCACAGGGCGGTGTGCCAGGCTGAGAGATGGTCTGTGCGGAATACCACGTTGGTTCTCCTTTCATCTTTAGTGTAATCAGAATATAGGGTTTCTGGATTCTCCCTCATTGCTTTTCCTTTGCTGACTTTACTGCTCTTCTGCCCCTGTGGTGTCTCCATATCTGACCCCCTGGTGTGCTGTGTCTCCAGCCATGTGCTTTGCCCATTTACTTCTAAATTTGTGTTTTCCATTTTTGTGGTTATATAGTAATTATAATCCTTATTTCTAAGAAGATAGATTTGTAGGAAGTCTATAGATTGTTTTGGGGTTGCAGGATGGTCCTACCTTTGGATGCTCAGGTCTCTGGATGTCAGATGAATGCTGCCTGTGTGCAGTCTGTCCTCCAAGAGATTCTTGCTTTGTCCTTTAAATCCTCTATTTCTTCCTCTTTCATAAAAATCCAAAGTCCAGCTCAGTCCAGGTCCCTTTTCTGTCCCGCGGAGTTGATTTTTTCCAGGTTTTGTCTTACAGTTGGCTCATTACAAGGTATAAAGTGATGGAAATTCAGGAGCTCATCTTCATTGCTTCTTACTCCTAGGAATGGTGGGCGGGTTTTTCACCGAGAGAGAGCGGGGAGACCACCGAGGGAGAGCGGGGAGACCACCGAGAGAGAGCGGGGAGACCCCGGGAGAGGGGAGACCCCGAGAGAGAGGGGAGACCCAGAGAGAGAGGGGAGACCCCGAGAGAGAGAGGGGAGACTCCCGGGAGAGGGAAAGGAGACCCCAGGAGAGAGAGGTGAGACCCCGAGAGAGAGAGGGAGACTCCCGGGAGAGGGAAAGGAGACCCCAGGAGAGAGAGGGGAGACCCCAGGAGAGAGAGGGGAGACCCCAGGAGAGAGAGGGGAGACCCCAGGAGAGAGAGGGGAGACCCCGAGAGAGAGAGAGGGGAGACCCCGGGAGAGGGAGACACCGAGAGAGAGCGGGGAGACCACCGAGAGAGAGCGGGGAGACCCCCGAGAGAGAGGGGAGACCCAGAGAGAGAGGGGAGACCCAGAGAGAGAGGGGAGACCCAGAGAGAGAGGGGAGACCCCGAGAGAGAGAGGGGAGACTCCCGGGAGAGGGAAGTGAGACCCCCGAGAGAGGGAGGACCCCCGAGAGAGAGGGGAGACCCCGGGAGATAAAGAGGAGACCACCGAGAGAGAGCGGGGAGACCACCGAGAGAGAGCGGGGAGACCACCGAGAGAGAGAGGGGAGACCCCAAGAGAGAGGGGAGACCCCAAGAGAGAGGGGAGACCCCAAGAGAGAGGGGAGACCCCCAGGAGAGGGACAGGAGACCCCGGGAGAGAGAGGTGAGACCCCCGAGAGAGAGGAGACTCCGAGAGAGAGAGAGGAGACCCCGGGAGAGGAGACCCCGGGAGAGAGAGGTGAGACCCCCGAGAGAGAGAGAGGTGAGAGCCCGAGAGAGAGGAGACCCCGAGAGAGAGAGAGGAGACCACCGGGAGAGTGGTGAGACCCCCGAGAGAGAGAGGTGAGAGCTCGAGAGAGAGAGGAGACCACCGGGAGAGAGGGGAGACCCCCGAGAGAGGGAGAGAGGGGAGACCCCCGAGAGAGAGAGGGGAGACCCCCGAGAGAGAGAGGGGAGACCCCCGAGAGAGAGGGGAGACCCCCGAGAGGTAGAGTAGACCCCCAAGAGAGGGAGAGCGGAGACCCCCGAGAGAAGTGAGACCCCGGGAGAGAGAAGTGAGACCCCCGAGAGGGAGAGGAGACCCTAAGAGAGAGGTGAGACCCCCGAGAGGGAGGGGAGACCACCGAGAGAGAGAGGGGAGACCCCCGAGAGGGAGAGGAGACCCTGAGAGAGGGAGAGGAGACCCTGAGAGAGGGAGGGGAGACCCCCGAGAGAGAGGGAGGGGAGACCCCCGAGAGAGAGAGAGGGGAGACCCCCGAGAGAGAGAGGGGAGACCCCCGAGAGAGAGAGAGGGGAGACCCCCGAGAGAGAGAGAGGGGAGACCCCGAGAGGGAGGGGAGACCACCGAGAGAGAGGAGACCCTGAGAGAGGGAGAGGAGGCCCTGAGAGAGGGAGGGGAGACCACCGAAAGAGAGGGGAGACCCCCGGAGAGAGAGAGAGGGAGACCCCGAGAGAGAGGAGACCCTAAGAGAGAGGTGAGACCCCGAGAGGGAGAGGAGACCCTGAGAGAGGGAGAGGAGACCCCCGAGAGAGAGAGAGGGGAGACCCCGAGAGAGGGGAGACCCCGAGAGAGGGGAGACCCCGAGAGAGAGGAGACCCCCGAGAGGGGAGACCCCCGAGAGAGGTAGAGTAGACCCCAAGAGAGGGAGAGCGGAGACCCCCGAGAGAAGTGAGACCCCGGGAGAGAGAAGTGAGACCCCCGAGAGGGAGAGGTGAGACCACCGAGAGAGAGAGAGGTGAGACCACCGAGAGAGAGAGGGAGACCACCGAGAGAGAGAGAGGAGACCCTGAGAGAGGGAGGGGAGACCCTGAGAGAGGGAGGGGAGACCCCCGAGAGAGGGGAGACCCCCGAGAGGGAGTGGAGACCACCGAGAGAGAGGAGACCCTGAGAGAGGGAGAGGAGACCCTGAGAGAGGGAGGGGAGACCCCCGAGAGAGATGGGAAACTGTTATGTTTCGGTAGCTGAGGAGTGCAGGTAAAAAAAGGCAATACACCAGAGCAGTTGGAATCTATGAGATTGCAGTACCCTGACTAACCACCACAACTAGAGGCAGCCGTGGAGCGTTCCTACGTTGGTCCTAGACGCCTCGTCACAGCCTGAGAAACTAACTACACCTAAAGATAGAAATAGGAAAGCTATCTGCCCCGGAGCAGAACCCCAAAGATAATAGAAAGCCCCCAAACATGTAATGGCGGTTAGACAAGAGGAAATACTGACACAGAAAGAAAATAGTATGAGCAAACGCTGGGGCCCAAACTATCTAAATAGAAAAGGATAGGAAGGGTACTTACTGCAATCCCAGAAAACCCTGAAAAGCACCAACTCTACTAATTTCAAAATCACCTGAGATCACACGACCTCCACCACCTAAATTAGTTCTCTGGTGTAACAAAATCAAAACAGCAGCCACTGAAAAAACTGGGAAAAGCAAAAAAACAAAACTCAGTGGCTGAACTAAACTGAGAGGGCAGAAGCCCCGGAGGGGACCCTGAAGGCCCCCAAAGAAGTGCAGGACAAAATGCAAAAATATAGCACAAACACAAAAGCAGAAAAAGACTTATCTGTTAGCAGGAGAAGCAGACACGACACAGCAGGCTACAAGGGAAACTGGAATGAAGGATTCAGACCAAAACAATTGATCACCGGCAACCCTGATGGGAAAATGACTCCCTTATATAAGACCAGTCAGAAACACCTGATTCCCAGTCCTCACAATCTTCACTAGCACCGCTTGTAACCACCAGAGGGAGCCTCTGCTCAGAACTCATCTCAAACCCATTCACAACAGGAAACCCCGAGAGAGAGGAGACCCCCGAGGAGAGGGGAGACCCCGAGAGAGAGGGGAGACCCCTGAGAGAGAGAGGGGAGACCCCCGAGAGAGGGAGAGGAGACCCTCAGAGAGGGAGGGGAGACCCCCGAGAGAGAGAGAGGGGAGACCCCCGAGAGAGAGAGAGGGGAGACCACCGAGAGGGAGGGGAGACCACCGAGAGAGAGAGGGGAGACCCCCGAGAGAGAGAGAGGAGACCCTGAGAGAGGAGAGGTGAGACCCCCGAGAGAGGTGAGACCCCCGAGAGAGGGAGGGGAGACCCCCAAGAGAAGGGAGACCCCCAGGAGAGAGGGGAGACCACCGAGAGAGAGAGAGAGAGAGACGGGAGACCCCCGAGAGAGAGGTGAAACCCCCGAGAGAGAGAGGGGAGACCCGAGAGAGAGGGGAGACCCCCGAGGGAGAGAGGGGAGACCCCTGAGAGAGAGAGGGGAGACCCCCGAGAGAGGGGAGACCACCGGGAGAGGGGAGACCTCCGAGCGAGGGAGAGAGAGGTGAGACCCCTGAGAGAGAGGAGACCCCCGAGGGAGAGAGAGGTGAGAACCCCGAGAGAGAGGGGAGACCCCGGGGGAGAAGGGAGACCCCCGAGAGAGAGAGGTGAGACCCCCGAGAGAGGGGAGACCACCGGGAGAGAGGGGAGACCCCCGAGCGAGGGAGAGAGAGGTGAGACCCCCGAGGGAGAGAGGGGAGACCACCGAGAGAGAGGGGAGACCCCGGGAGAGAGAGGAGACCACCGAGAGAGAGGAGAGACCCCGGGGGAGAGGGGAGACCACCGAGAGAGAGGTGAGACCCCCGAGAGAGGGGAGACCACCGGGAGAGAGGGGAGACCCCCGAGCGAGGGAGAGAGAGGTGAGACCCCCGAGGGAGAGGTGAGACCCCCGAGGGAGAGAGGTGAGACCCCCGAGGGAGAGGGGAGAGAGAGGAGACCACCGAGAGAGAGGGGAGACCCCGGGGGAGAGGGGAGATCACCGAGAGAGAGGTGAGACCCCCGAGAGAGAGAGGGAGACCCCCGGAGAGGGAGAGGAGACCCCGAGAGAGGTGAGACCCACGAGAGAGAGAGGGAGACCCCCGAGAGAGGGAGAGGAGGCCCCGGGAGGGAGAGGGGAGACCCCCCGAGAGAGTGGTGAGGCCCCTGGGAGAGAGAGAGACCCAAGCATTCATTGGGCTGAGACACCGGAGTCTCCCCCCTTCCTCCGCTCTGCGCCCCCCCCCACTGTTCTGGCTCCAGTGCCCCCCCCCCCCCCGTGTTCTGGCTCCAGTGTCCCCCGTGTTCTGGCTCCAGTGCCCCCCGTGTTCTGGCTCCAGTGACCCCCCCTCCCCCCGTGTTCTGGCTACAGTGCCCCCCTCCCCCCGTGTTCTGGCTCCAGTGCCCCCCGTCTTCTGGCTCCAGTGCCCCCCCGTGTTCTGGCTCCAGTGCCCCCTGACTCTCTTGCTCCCTCTGCAGGATGGTGATTCTCGGGGACAGCCGTGTGACGGGCAGCGCTGCCCATAGACCCCTCCGGGTCGGCTTTTATGACATTGGGGGGACACTCGGCAAAGGCAACTTCGCGGTGGTGAAACTGGCGAGGCACAGAGTGACCAACACACAGGTAATGGGGTGCGAAGGCCGGGTGTGGGGAGCGCAGCGTGGATGATCGGCTTCTCACCCGCCGCCTCTTCCCCGCAGGTCGCCATCAAGATCATCGATAAAATGCGACTGGACCGCGCCAATCTGGAGAAGATTTATAGGGAAGTCCAGATCATGAAACGCCTGCGCCACCCCCACATCATCCGCCTCTACCAGGTGAGGGCGTGGACTGTACCCCTGTATACTCCCTCACATGCCCCCCATATACTGTGCTGCCTCACATGACTCCTCCATTTACTGTGCCCCCATGGTCCTCAGATGAACACCTCGCCTCCCTCCGTGCCACTGCCCCTCGCCTCGCTCCGCGCCGCTCCGCCTCGCTCCGCGCCGCTCCCCCTCGCCTCGCTCCCGCGCCGCCCCCTTCGCTTCCACATTACTCTTCTCTTATGTTATAGGTGATGGAGACCAAAGACATGATTTATATCGTCACAGAATACGCCAAAAATGGGGAGTTATTTGGTGAGTGCGGCGCCGATGTTACTGGTGGCGCAGACCTGGTTTATGTCACGGGCTGACCCCTGTGTGTCCTTACAGATTACCTGACCGTTCGCGGGCGCCTGTCTGAGGAGGAAGCAAGAGCCAAATTCCTCCAGATCCTGGCTGCTGTGGAGTATTGTCATTCCCAGAACATTGTCCACCGAGACCTAAAGACCGAGAACCTGCTGCTGAGCGAGGACATGGACATCAAGCTGGCCGGTGAGGCGGGGGGTAGGGCGGTCTCGTGCTGAGAGGCCAGTAGGCCCTGGGGAGGGTGGCCCTGAGGAGGTGGTAGAATGGGCCATGGTGAGGGTGGCCCTGAGGAGGTGTTAGGATGGGCCATGGTGATGGTGGCCCTGAGGAGGGGTAGGATGGGCCCTGGTGAGGGTGGCCCTAAGGAGTAGGTATGCCTTGTGAGGGTGGCCCTGAGGAGGAGGTAGGCCTGGTGAGGGTGGCCCTGAGGAGGAGGTAGGATGGGCCCTGGTGAGGGTGGCCTAGAGGATGAGGTAAGCCTGGTGAGGGTGGCCCTGAGGAGGAGGTAGGATGGACCCTGGTGAGGGTGGCCCTGAGGAGGAGGTAGGATGGTCCCTGGTGAGGGTGTCCCTGAGGAGGAGGTAGGCCTGGTGAGGGTGGCCCTGAAGAGGAGGTAGGATGGGCCCTGGTGAGGGTGGCCCTGAGGAGGAGGTAGGCCTGGTGAGGGTGGCCCTGAGGAGGAGGTAGGATGGACCCTGTTGAGTGTGGCCCTGAGGAGGTGATAGGATGGGCCCTGGTGAGGGTGGCCCTGAGGATGAGGTAGGCCTTGTGAGGGTGGCCCTGAGGAGGAGGTAGGATGGACCCTGGTGAGGGGCCCTGAGGAGGTGGTAGGATGGGCCCTGGGGAGGGTGGCCCTGAGGATGAGGTAGACCTGGTGAGGGTGGCCCTGAGGAGGAGGTAGACCTGGTGAGGGTGGCCCTGAGGAGGAGGTAGGCCTGGTGAGGGTGGCCCTGAGGAGGGGGTAGGAAGGGCCATGGTGAGGGTGGCCCTGAGGAGGGGGTAGGATGGGCCCTGAGGAGGAGGTAGGCCTGGTGAGGGTGGCCCTGAGGAGGGACAAGCTCGGGCCCTGGTGACGGAGGGCATTGAGGATGATGGCACAAGTGGTGACAGGTTGTAACAAAGACTTCATGTTTCTCTGCAGATTTTGGATTTGGTAACTTCTACATGGAGGGTCGGCCCCTCAATACCTGGTGTGGGAGCCCCCCGTATGCTGCCCCAGAAGTGTTCCAGGGAAAGGAGTATGAGGGGCCTCTGCTGGATGTCTGGGTGAGTCCTGAGTGACATGGCGGGAATGTGATGTGCTCTGTATATACGGGGTGTGTGTATTTTGCCCCGGTGTAGGGTGCTCTGTATATACGGGGTGCGTGTATATTGCCCCGGTGTAGGGTGCTCTGTATATACGGGGTGTGTGTATTTTGCCCCGGTGTAGGGTGCTCTGTATATACGGGGTGCATGTATATTGCCCCAGTGTAGGGTGCTCTGTATATACGGGTGTGTGTGTATATTGCCCCGGTAAAGGGTGCTCTGTATATACGGGGTGTGTGTATACTGCCCCGGCGTAGGGTGCTCTGTATATACGGGGTGTGTGTATATTGCCCCGGCATAGGGTACTCTGTATATACGGGGTGTGTGTATATTGCCCCGGCGTAGGGTGCTCTGTATATACGGGGTGTGTGTATTTTGCCCTGTGTAGGGTGCTCTGTATACACGGGGTGTGTGTATATTGCTCCGGTGTAGGTGCTCGGTATATACGGGGTGCGTGTATATTGCCCCGGTGTAGGGTGCTCTGTATACACGGGGTGTGTGTATATTGCTCCGTGTGTAGGGTGCTCTGTATACACGGGTGTGTATAATATAGGACATCTCGTATATGTATAGTGTATAGGATACCCTATATACAGTGGCATGTAAAAGTTTGTGCACCCCGGTCAAAATTACTGTTGTGAACAGTGAAGCAAGCTGAAGATGAAATGATCTGAAGGGCCTGACGTTACCGAGGACGTTATTTACTTTGTATTTTAAGCAAAAAGAAAATGTAAAAGATGAAAATATATATATATCTCAAAAACTGCAAAAGGTAAAATGGCAGATGCAAAAGTTTGTGCACCCTGCATGGTTAGTGCCTAGTAGCACCCCCTTTTGTAAGTATCACAGCCTGTAAACGCTTTGAACCACAGACAAGAGTCAGTTCTCGTCTGAGGGATTTTCCTCCGTTCTTCCTTGGAGAATTCCTCCGGTTCTGTGAGATTCCTGGGCGTCTTCCTTCCTCTGCTATTTTGAGGTCTCTGCACAGATTCTCAGTGATGATCAGATCAGGGGACTGTGAGGGCCATGTAAAACCTTCACTTTGCCCCTTTTGAGGTCTAGTGTGGATTTTGCTGTGTGTTTAGGATTGTTCTCCATCTGTAGAAGTTCCATCCTCTTCCTCATCCTCTTCCTCATCCTCCATCCTCTCCTCTTCCTCATCCCTTCTTCCTCTCCTCATCCTCTTCTCATCCTCTTCTTCCTCTTCCTCATCCTCTTCCTCATCCTATCTTTCTCATCCTCTTCCTCATCCTCTTTCTCATCCTCTTTCTCATCCTCTTTCTCATCCTCTTTCTCATCCTCTTTCTCATCCTCTTTCTCATCCTCTTTCTCATCCTTTCCATCCCTTTCTCATCCTCTTTCTCATCCTCTTTCTCATCCTCTTTCTCTCCTCTTTCTCTTCCTCTTCTCTTCTCTCTCCTCTTCTCTTCCTCTTTCTCTTCCTCTTTCTCTTCCTCTTTCTCTTCCTCTTTCTCTTCCTCTTTCCACCTTCAGCTTTTTACAGATGGTGTTATGTTTGCATCAAGAATTTGAAATTTCATTGA
Source organism: Oophaga sylvatica (assembly GCA_033576555.1). Taxonomy (NCBI): domain Eukaryota; kingdom Metazoa; phylum Chordata; class Amphibia; order Anura; family Dendrobatidae; genus Oophaga; species Oophaga sylvatica. Next base: position 28,203 of record JARQOD010006032.1, on the reverse strand, counting down.
ATCCATTCTTGCCTCTTCCCGTGAAATGTTCCCCGTGCCATTGGCTGCAGCACAGCCCCAGAACATGACTGATCCACCCCCATGCTTAATGGTCGGTGAGATGTTCTTTCCTGAAATTCTCTGCCCTTTTTTTCCACCCATACCTTTTGATAATTGTGGCCACATAGTTCTATTTTATCTTGTCGGTCCACAGGACTTCTTTCCACAATGCATCAGGCTTGTTTAGATGTTCTTTGGCATGCTTCTGATGCTGAATTTTATGGTGAAGACGCAGGAGAGCTTTTCTTCTGATGACTCTTACATGAAGGCCATATTTATGTAGGTATCTCTGAACAGTAGAACAATGTACCACAACTCCAGAGTCTCCTATATCTTTCTGAAGGTCTTTTACAGTCAAGCGGGGGTTCTGATTTGCCTCTCTAGCAATCCTAGAGCAGCTCACTGAAATTTTTATCTTAGTCTTCTAGACCTTATCTTGACCTCCACTGTTGATGGTAACTGCCATTTCTTAATTACATTTCAACCTGAGGAAAGGGCCACTTGAAAACGCTTTGCTCTTATAGCCTGGTGGCTTGGGCCGCGTCTTATGCTGGGGGCTTGGGCCGCGTCTCGTGTCAGTGTCTTGGGCCGCATCTCTTGCCGGTGGCTTGGGACACGTCTCGTGCCGGTGTCTTGGGACACGTCTCGTGCCGGTGTCTTGGGACACGTCTCGTGCCGGTGTCTTGGGACACGTCTCGTGCCGGTGTCTTGGGACACGTCTCGTGCCGGTGTCTTGGGACACGTATCGTGCCGGTGGCTTGGGACACGTCTCGTGCCGGTGTCTTGGGACACGTCTCGTGTTGGTGTCTTGGGCCACGTCTCGTGCCGGTGTCTTGGGCCGCGTCTCGTGCCGGTGTCTTGGGCCGCGTCTCGTGCCGGTGTCTTGGGCCGCGTCTCGAGCCGGTGTCTTGGGCCGCGTCTTGAGCCGGTGTCTTGGGCCGTGTCTCGAGCCGGTGTCTTGGGCCGCGTCTTGTGCCGGTGTCTTGGGCCGCGTCACGAGCCGGTGACTTGGGCCGCGTCTCGAGCCGGTGACTTGGGCCGTGTCTCGTGCTGGTGGCTTGGGCCGCGTCTCGTGCTGGAGGTTTGTGCTAATGTCTTAAACTACGTCTCTTCCTCTCCACAGAGTTTGGGGGTCGTCCTTTATGTTTTGCTTTGTGGATCATTTCCCTTCGATGGACCAAACCTCCCGGCTGTGCGGCAGCGGGTCCTAGATGGCCGCTTCCGAATCCCATACTACATGTCACAAGGTGAGCAGCTGGCTGATGTGGACAGGAGCGGCTGTCATGTCCTTTATATATTAGTCCTAGTGGAGGGTTGGAGTCCATGTGGCCCTCCATGGTTTTCTGCCTTATCCACCATTAGCTGACTCTTGTGCTGTCGCCTCCAGATTGTGAGTCTCTGCTGCGCCGGATGCTGGTGGTCGACCCAGGGAAGCGGCTGAGAATCGCACAGATCCGACAGCATCGGTGGTTCCAGGGTGCAGCCCCCCATGAGCCCATCCTGCACTCCGACCACCTGGCACCCCAGCCCTGCGTACAAGTTCTGGCCATCATGCAGAGTCTGGGCATCGACAGAGAGCGCACCCTGCAGGTGAGTGGCTGTACTTTCCGGCTCTGCGCGACTCCATACGGCAGCGCTAAGTCCCAGAGTGATGCTGGTCTTGCTCTCTCAGGCTCTGCAGAACGACACCTATGATCATTATGCCGCCATCTACTACCTCCTGGTGGAGCGGCTGCAGGGGTTGCTGATTGGACAGTTCACAGTAGCCGAAACCAAAGCCTCACTGGATTGTGTGAAGGTAATTGCCGTGTGGGGGGACATGGTCAGGACTCTGGGGGGTAGACACGGTCAGGACTCTGGTGAGGAGGGAGACACGATCAGGACTCTGGTGGGGAGGGAGACACGGTCAGACTCTGGTGGGAGGGAGACACGGTCAGGACTCTGGTGGGAGGGAGACACGGTCAGGACTCTGGTGGGGAGGAGACACGGTCAGGACTCTGGTGGGGAGGGAGACACTGTCGGGACTTTGGTGGGGAGAGAGACACAGTCAGGACTCTGGTGGGGAGGGAGACACGGTCAGGACTCTGGGGGTAGACACGGTCAGGACTCTGGTGGGGAGGGAGACACGGTCAGGACTCTGGGGGGTAGACACGGTCAGGACTCTGGTGGGGAGGAGACACGGTCAGGACTCTGGTGGGGAGGGAGACACTGTCGGACTTTGGTGGGAGAGAGACACAGTCAGGACTCTGGTGGGAGGGAGACACGGTCAGGACTCTGGGGGTAGACACGGTCAGGACTCTGGTGGGGAGGGAGACACGGTCAGGACTCTGGGGGTAGACACGGTCAGGACTCTGGTGGGAGGGAGACACGGTCAGGACTCTGGGGGTAGACACGGTCAGGACTCTGGTGGGGAGGGAGACACGGTCAGGACTCTGGTGGTGAGGGAGACACGTCAGGACTCTGGTGAGGAGGGAGACACGATCAGGACTCTGGTGGGGAGGGAGCACTGTCGGGACTTTGGTGGGGAGAGAGACACAGTCAGGACTCTGGTGGGAGGGAGACACGGTCAGGACTCTGGGGGTAGACACGGTCAGGACTCTGGTGGGGAGGGAGACACGGTCAGGACTCTGGGGGTAGACACGGTCAGGACTTGGTGGGGAGGGAGACACGGTCAGGACTCTGGGGGTAGACACGGTCAGGACTCTGGTGGGGAGGGAGACACGGTCAGGACTCTGGTGGAGGGAGACACGGTCAGGACTCTGGTGAGGAGGGAGACACGATCAGGACTCTGGTGGGGAGGGAGACACGGTCAGGACTCTGGTGGGAGGGAGACACGATCAGGACTCTGGTGGGGAGGGAGACACGGTCAGGACTCTGGGGGTAGACACGTTAGGACTCTGGTGGGGAGGAGACACGGTCAGGACTCTGGTGGGGAGGGAGACACGGTCAGGACTCTGGTGGGGAGGGAGACACGGTCAGGACTCTGGTGGGGAGGAGACACTGTCGGGACTCGGTGGGAGAGAGACACAGTCAGGACTCTGGTGGGAGGGAGACACGGTCAGGACTCTGGTGGGGAGGAGACACGGTCAGGACTCTGGGGGTAGACATGGTCAGGACTCTGGTGGGAGGAGACACGGTCAGGACTCTGGGGGGTAGACACGGTCAGGAATCTGGTGGGGAGGGAGACACGGTCAGGACTCTGGTGGGAAGGGAGACACGGTCAGGACTCTGGTGGGGAGGGAGACACTGTCGGGACTTTGGTGGGGAGAGAGACACAGTCAGGACTCTGGTGGGGAGGGAGACACGGTCAGGACTCTGGGGGGTAGACACGGTCAGGACTCTGGTGGGGAGGGAGACACGGTCAGGACTCTGGGGGGTAGACACGGTCAGGACTCTGGTGGGGAGGGAGACACGGTCAGGACTCTGGGGGGTAGACACGGTCAGGACTCTAGTGGGGAGGGAGACACGGTCAGGACTCTGGTGGGGAGGGAGACACGGTCAGGACTCTGGTGGGAGGGAGACACTGTCAGGACTCTGGTGGGGAGGGAGACACTGTCAGGACTCTGGTGGGGAGGGAGACACTGTCGGGACTCTGGTGGGGAGGGAGACACTGTCGGGACTTGGGGAGTGGGGGGAAACATAATCATGACTCCGGGGGGGGGGGGGTCAGGATTCCGAGTGGAGCGGCATGGCGGTCAGAACTCTGGGGTGGGGTGGCGGGGCGGTCAGGACTCTGGGGTGCTGGACGACATGACCACTGCTGCATTTCTAATCCACGGTCTTCTCCTCTACAGGCCTCTTCCTTGGCCACCTCCTCCTCGGCTGGCTTGTCCTTCTTGTGTCAGCCGCGGGCTACGGTCACAGATTCTGATTGTGAGCTCAGTGGTCCGCTGCAGGTGAGTGATCTACGTACGGGCGTATGATGTGTCCATCCCTGTAGTCACACATAAGTGTATACGCACACGGTGGCTCAGTGGTTAGCACTGTAGCTTTGCAACACTGGAGTTCTGGGTTCAAATCCCACCAAGGACAACATCTGCAAGGAGTTTGTATGTTCTCCCCATGTTTGCGTGGGTTTCCTCCGGTACTCCGGTTTCCTCCACACTCCAAGGACTGATAGGGAATTTAGATTGTGATCCCCAATGCGGACAGTGATGATAATGTGTGCAAACTGTAAAGCGCTGCGGAATATGTTAGCGCTATATAAAGAAAATCTATATATATATACAGTGGGTACGGAAAGTCTTCAGACCCCTTTACATTTTTCAATCTTTATTTCATTGCAGCCATTTGGTAAATTCAATAAAGTTCATTTTTCCTCATTAATGTGCACTCTGCCCCCATCTTTACTGAAAAAAACAGAAATGTAGAACATTTGGCAAATTTATTAAAAAAAGAAAAACTGAAATCTCACATGGTCATAAGTATTCAGACCCTTTGCTCAGACACTCATATTCACGTCACATGCTGTCCATTTCCTTGTGATCCTCCTTGAGATGGTTCTACTCCTTCATTGGAGTCCAGCTGTGTGTAATTACACTGATAGGACTTGGTCTGTAAAGGCGACACCTGTCTATATAAGACCTCACAGCTCACAGTGCATGTCACACCAAATGAGGATCATGAGGTCAAAGGAACTGGCCAAGGAGCTCAGAGACAGAATTGTGGCAAGGCACAGATCTGGCCAAGGTTACAAAAGAATTTCTGCAGTACTCAAGGTTCCTAACAGCACAGTCGCCTCCATAATCCTTAACCCCTTACTGTGCACGTCCAGCCTTTGAACTACTTGATATTTCAGTGCCGACCGCTGTCTATGACAGCTGACAGGCACAGCAAGAGGTACGGGGACCCTTGCAGTCGGTCCCTGCTCCCACAGCGCTGTGATTGGTCAGTCAAACTGACTGACCAAACACAGCAGCGATCGGGCAGGAGAGGCTGAAATTTCAGCTTCTCCTGCCCGGTCAGTGCAGGAGCTCAGCGCTGCAGTGGCCGAGCTTCCTGCACTGACAGCCGGGAGCGGCGTCCATGCCGCCTCTGGCTCTTAACCCCCTGACTGCTGCGATCGAGTGCGATTGCAGCATTCAAGGGGGGAGGCAGAGGGTCGGGAGCTCCCTCTGCCTCAGATCGGCGTCCCTGCAATGTATTTGCAGGGCCCGATCTCTGCCTTGATGACCCGGGGTTGTCATGACAACCTCCGGGTATTCAGCTACGGAAAGCTGCTGTGATCATGCTCACAGCAGCATTTCTCCATAGGTACAATGCATTGCAATGCTGGAGCATTGCAATGCATTGTAACTGCAATCAAAAGTGAAAAAGTGAAAGTCCCATAAAGAGACAAGGTAAAAAATCATTTTTTAAAAAATTTGTAAAAAAAAATATTAAAAAATAATAAAAAAAAAATCCCCTAAAAAATACACATTTTTATGTAAAACAAAAAACAAAAAAAAACACACATGTTTGGTATCGCCGCGTCCGTAAAAATCCCATCTATAAAAGCGTAACCTTAGTTAACCCCTTCAGTGAAAGCCTTAAAAAAAAAAAAAACACAAAAAAGTAGTAAATTATACTTTTTCCAAGCGGTATCATCACACCGCTTGGAAAAAGTGCAATAACACGCGATCAAAAAGTGGGATATAAATAAACATGGTACCGCTGAAAACGTCATCTTGTCCCACAAAAAACAAGCCGCTATACAGCATCATCAGCGAAAGAATAAAAAAGTTATAGCTCGCAGAATAAACTGATGCAAAATAATTATTTTTTCTATAAAATTTTTTATTGTGTAAAAAAACGCCAAAAGATAAAAAATATATAAATGAGGAATCGCCGTAATCGCAGTGACCCGAAGAATAAAGCTGCTTTATCAATTTTACCACACACGGAACGGAGGGAAAAAAAAAAAAAACAATTCCTGAATTGCTGGTTTTTGTTCATTCTGCTTCCACAAAAATCGGAATAGGAAGCGATCAAAAAACGTTATGTGCCTGAATATGGTACCAATAAAACGTCAGCTCGTCCCGCAAAAAATAAGCCCACAGATAACTGTCGGCCGAAAAATGGAAAAATTATAGCTCTCAAAATACGGCGATGCAAAAATTTCTTACAAAAAATTATTAAAAAAAAAGCGTCTTTTAGAGTGTGACAGAAGCTAAACATGAAAAAAGATTAAATCTGGTATCGCTGTAATCGCACCGATCCGAGGAATAAAGTCGCCTAAATCACTAATACGCACGAGGAACGGCGTAAAAAAGAAAACCAATTCTTCACCTTTTGTGGATTTGTTCATTCTGCCTCCCAAAGATCGCAGTAAGGCGATCACAGTGGTTCCCCCCCACATATGGGGTATCAGCGTACTCAGGACAAAATGCACAATAGCTTTTGGGGTCCTATTTCTCCTGTTACCTTAGAAAAATAAAAATTTGGGGGCAAAAAGATCATTTTTGTGGAAAAAAATGATTTTTTTTATTTCACGGCTCTTCTATGAAGCACTTGGGGGTTCAAAGTGCTCACCACACATCTAGATAAGTTCCTTTGGGGGTCTAGTTTCCAAAATGGGGTCACTTGTGGGGGGTTTCTACTGTTTAGGCACATCAGGGGCTCTCCAAAGCGCGACATGACACCCGCAGACCATTCCATCAAAGTCTGCATTTAAAAACGGTGCTCCTTCCCTTCCGATCTCTGCCATGCGTCAAAATAGTGGTTCCCCCCCACATATGGGATCAGCGTACTCAGGACAAATTGCACAATAACTTTTGGGGTCCTGTTATCCTTTGGAAAATAAAAATTGGGGGTGAAAAGATCATTTTTGTGGAAAAAATATGATTTATTAATTTTACGACTCTACGTTATAACCTTCTGTGAAGCACTTGGGGGTTCAAAGCTCTCACCACACATCTAGATAAGTTCCTTGTCTATTTTCCAAAATGGGGTCACTTGTGGGGGGTTTCTACATTTCTGTTTTTTCAGTAAAGATGGGGAGCAGAGTGCACATTAATGAGAAAAATGAACTTTACTGAATTTACCAAATGGCTGCAATGAAACAAAGAGTGAAACATGTAAAGGGGTCTGAAGACTTTCTGTGGGGTCTGAATACTTTCCGTACCCACTGTATGTGTGTGTATTTATATATAATATACTATAACGCTGTGATCACGCCGCCCTGTCTGCTCTAATACACACTAACTGAATGATACCTATGCAATACAGCACAAAGGGGCTGAATAACGAGGACCCACCAGCTGCCACGGGGCGACCTCCCCCTGATGGGACCCAGACCTGATATTCCCCACACAAATATATTATATGCTCGCACCTGCGTCCGCCATTGACCCGACTCGTCCGCTCTTGTCGCAGTCTTTGCTGTGTCTCGGAGAGCCGTCTGTTCCTGCGTCGCCCCCTTGTCCTCCACCAGTGATGGAGGCTTCGTTACCTGAGGGCCCGGCGCCGTATGAGAAGATCCTGAGGAGCAGACATCCCAGCCTGGTGACCCCAGGTACAAGACAGCTGCTGCTGTTTTCCTCTGTGCTGCTTTGCGGCCTTGTTTGTGTGTGCACTTACTGATTTTCCTTGTCTTGCAGATATTCTTGCTTCCTCCACACCTTCCCCTTGTAACTGTCTAGAGAATTGTCTGACACCGTCCGGCCTCCGTCCACTGCTGGGCGCCACTGACTCATGCCCCACGGCGCCCCTCAGTACTCAGTCCGCTACTCCAGTCCTGCAGCATCAGGGAATCCCCTCTCCCAACCGTCTCCTGCCCGTCACCTTCCAGGAGGGGCGCCGAGCATCCGACACCTACCTGACGCTAGGTAAGTCCTTACTGGTTATAGACTGGGGGCTTCACTCCGAGACTGGAAGCAGACCCCCGATAATCCCCTCCACTGATCAGTACTCGTATGTGTCAGTGTGTGATAACTAATGTGCAAACCTTATAGGCCGATGTGGGAAAGGGCTGCAAAGAACATGAAGGGTTAATGGTTTGTGTCATGCAAGTACAGCACTGAATAAAGAAGTAATCACATCAGTTCGGGTGACGCGTCGACCCCCTATCAGTGTGGGTGACAAGCGTCGCCCCTCCTCAGTGTCTGGTGACCGCCGGTCGCCCCCCTCCTCAGTGTCTGGTGACCGCCGGTCGCCTCCCTCCTCAGGTCGTGACGGTGCCCCCCAGTGTCGGTGCGCGTCGCCCCCTCCTCGTCGTGACCCCGTCGCCCCTCCTCAGTGTCTGGTGACCGCCGGTCGCCCCCTCCTCAGTATCTGGTGACCGCCGGTCGCCCCCCTCCTCAGTGTCTGGTGACCGCCGGTCGCCCCCTCCTCAGTGTCTGGTGACCGCCGGTCGCCTCCCTCCTCAGTATCTGGTGACCGCCGGTCGTCCAGCTCCGCGTCCCCCCTTCCAGTGTCTGGTGACCTCCGGTCGCCCCCTCCTCAGTGTCTGGTGACCGCCGGTCGCCCCCCTCCTCAGTATCTGGTGACCCCCGGTCGCCCCCCTCCTCAGTGTCTGGTGACCGCCGGTCGCCTCCCTCCTCAGTATCTAGTGACCGCCGGTCGCCTCCCTCCTCAGTATCTGGTGACCGCCGGTCGCCTCCTCCTCAGTTCTGATGACCGCCGGTCGCCTCCCTCATCAGTGTTCTGGTGACCGCCGGTCGCCCCCCTCCTCAGTGTCTTGCTCGGAGTTACATGCGTGACCGCGGTCGCCCCCTCCTCAGTATCTGATGACCGCCGGTCGCCTCCCTCCTCACGTGTCCCCTCTGGTGGACCTCCGCGCCTCCCTATGTCTCCCCGTCCCTCCCTCAGTGTCTGGTGACCGCCGGTCGCCCCCCTCCTCAGTGTCTGGTGACCGCCGGTCGCCTCCCTCCTCAGTGTCTGGTGACCGCCGGTCGCCCCTCCTCTGTCTGTGACCGCCGTCCCCCTCTCTGTCTGGTGACCGCCGGTCGCCTCCCTCCTCAGTGTCTGTGACGCGGTGCCTCCCTCCCATATCGTGACCGCCGTCGCCTCCCCTCAGTATCTGGTGACCGCTTGTAGCCTCCCTCATCAGTGTCTGGTGACCGCCGGTCGCCTCCCTCCTCAGTGTCTGGTGACCTCCGGTCGCCCCCCTCCTCAGTGTCTGGTGACCGCCGGTCGCCCCCCTCCTCAGTATCTGGTGACCGCCGGTCGCCCCCCTCCTCAGTGTCTGGTGACCGCCGGTCGCCTCCCTCCTCAGTATCTAGTGACCGCCGGTCGCCTCCCTCCTCAGTATCTGGTGACCGCCGGTCGCCTCCCTCCTCAGTATCTGATGACCGCCGGTCGCCTCCCTCCTCAGTGTCTGGTGACCGCCGGTCGGCCCCCCTCCTTAGTGTCTGGTGACCTCCGGACGCCTCCCTCATCAGTGTCTGGTGACCGCCGGTCGCCTCCCTCCTCAGTATCTGATGACCGCCGGTCGCCTCCCTCCTCAGTGTCTGGTGACCGCCGGTCGCCCCCCCTCCTTAGTGTCTGGTGACCTCCGGACGCCTCCCTCCTCAGTGTCTGGTGACCGCCGGTCGCCTCCCTCCTCAGTGTCTGGTGACCGCCGGTCGCCCCCCTCCTCAGTATCTGGTGACCGCCGGTCGCCTCCCTCCTCAGTGTCTGGTGACCGCCGGTCGCCTCCCTCCTCAGTGTCTGGTGACCGCCGGTCGCCCCCCTCCTCAGTGTCTGGTGACCGCCGGTCGCCCCCCCTCCTTAGTGTCTGGTGACCGCCGGACGCCTCCCTCCTCAGTGTCTGGTGACCGCCGGTCGCCCCCTCCTCAGTGTCTGGTGACCGCCGGTCGCCTCCCTCCTCAGTGTCTGGTGACCGCCGGTCGCCCCCCTCCTCAGTATCTGGTGACCGCCGTCACTAAATCATCACAGGCAGATATCGGTCCAGCCTATGTGTGAAGACTTCCATTGAAGGAGAACTCACCACCTCTCGTGGCAGCCTGTTCCACTCATTGATCACCCTAACTGTCAAAAAGTTTTTTCTAATATCTAATCTGTGTCTCCTCCCGTTCAGTTTCATCCCATTGCTTCTGTCTTTCCTTGTGCAAATGAGAATAAATATGATCCTTCTACAATGTGACAGCCCTTGAGATATTTGTAGACAGCTATTAAGTCTCCTCTCAGTCTTCTTTTTTGCAAGCTAAACATTCCCAAATCCTGCAACCGTTCCTCATAGGACATGGTTTGCAGACCGGTCACCATTCTGGTGGCTCTTCTCTGAACTTGCTCCAGTTTGTTGATGTCTTTTTTTAAAATGTGGTGCCCAAAACTGGACACAGTATTCCAGATGAGGTCTGACCAAAGAGGAGTAGAGGGCAATAATGACCTCACGTGATCTAGACTGTATGCTTCTGTTATACATCCTAGAATTGTATTTGCCTTTTTTCTGCTGCATCACACTGTTGACTCATGTTCAGTCTGTGATCAATTAGTATACCCAAGTCTTTTTCACATGTGCTGTTACTTAGCCCTATTCTCCCATTTTGTATATGCTTTTTTCATTTTTATTGCCCAGATGTAGTACTTTGCATTTTTCCCTGTTAAAATCCATTCTGTTGCTGCCCACTGCTCCAGTTTATGTATATCTTTTTGAATCCTCTCTCTCTCTTCTCTAGTATTAGCTACCCCTCCTAGCTTTGTGTCATCAGCAAATTAAATCAGTTTACCCTCAATTCCTTCATCTAAATCATTGATAACGATGTTGAACAATACAGGGCCCAGGACAGAGCCCTGTGGTACCCCACTTGATACATTCTTCCAACTGGATGTGCAGCCATTTACAACCACTCTTTGGGTCCTATCACTAAGCCAGTTATGAATCCACCTAACAGTTGCCTTGTCCATTCCATACTTAGTCATTTTTTCAATAAGGATTGTGTGAGATACTTTGTCAAATGCTTTGCTGAAGTCAAGATATACTATATCTACAGCATTTCCCTGATCCACCCAGTCAGTGATTCTGTCATAGAAGGAAATTAAGTTAGTCTGACATGACTTATTAGTTACAAACCCATGCTGACTCTGTTTAATCACTTCATTCTTATCCAGGTACTTACATACATGTTCTTTAATAATTTGTTCAAAGATCTTTCCTGGTATAGAAGTCAGACTCACCGGCCTGTAGTTCCCTGGGTCCACCTTCTTCCCCTTTTTGAAGATAGGAACAACATTTGCTCTTCTCCAGTCTTCTGGGACTTCTCCTGTTCTCCAAGAATTTTCAAAGATTATGGACAGTGGTTCAAGAATTTCTTCTGCTATCTCCTTCAGTACTCTGGGGTGTAATTCATCTGGACCTGGAGACTTGAATTCATTTATGTTAGCTAAGTGTTTCCTCACTGTCTTTCTGTTTATAGATATCCTGGATTCTTCTATTCCTTTAATAGGACAGTGAAGATCAGTTGATGTTACATTTCCTTTCTGAGAGAAAACAGATGCAAAATAAGAATTTAAAAGTTCAGCCTTCTCAACATCCTGACTTACCATTTCATCATTTTCATCCTGTAAAAATCCTATAGCATCTTTGACTTTTCTTTTGACATATCCCCAAAATTATTTTTGTTGCTTTTGACATCACTTGCAAGCCTTAATTCATTGTCCGCTTTAGATAATCCGATTCTTGCCCTGCAGGTTCTGCAGACGGCATTATATTCTTCTTTAGATATGCCTCCCTCTTTCCATTTGATAAACATTTCTTTCTTCCTTTTTAGCATGTGTTTAAGTTCTGTGTTCATCCATCCTGGTTTCCTTAAATGCTTCCCATTCTTCCCTCTTTTCGGAATTGTTAACGATTGTGCTTTGAGAATCTCATTTTTCAAGATTTCCCATCCTTCCTGGACATTTTTGTCCTTAAGGATATCCTGCCATTGGATCCCTCCGATTCTCTTTCTGAGTCCCTTAAAATCTGCCTTTCTGAAATCTAACCTTGACGTCTGAGTCTTCACAGGTCTTCCTCCTCTTGTTATCCAAAATTCTAAAATAGTCGCCTCTCTCCTCAGTGTCTGGTGACCGACTGCCGGTCACCCCCCTCCTCAGTATCTGGTGACCTCCGGTCGCCCCCCTCCTCAGTGTCTGGTGACCGCTGGTCGCCTCTGTCCTCAGTGTCTGGTAACCTCCGGTCGCCCCCCTCCTCAGTGTCTGGTGACCGACTGCCGGTCGCTCCCCTCCTCAGTGTCTGGTAACCTCCGGTCGCCCCCCTCCTCAGTGTCTGGTGACCGACTGCCGGTCGCTCCCCTCCTCAGTGTCTGGTAACCTCCGGTCGCCCCCCTCCTCAGTATCTGGTGACCTCCGGTCGCCTCTGTCCTCAGTGTCTGGTGACCTCCGGTCGCCACCCTCCTCAGTGTCTGGTGACCGCCGGTCGCCTCTGTCCTCAGTGTCTGGTAACCTCCGGTCGCCCCCCTCCTCAGTGTCTGGTTCGCCCCCCTCCTCAGTGTCTGGTGACCTCCGGTCGCCCCCCTCCTCAGTGTCTGGTGACCGCTCGTAGCCTCCCTCATCAGTGTCTGGTGACCTCCGGTCGCCCCCCTCAGTGTCTGGTGACCGCTCGTAGCCTCCCTCCTCCGTGTCTAGTGACCTCCGGTCCCCTCCCTCCTCAGTGTCTGGTGACCGCTCGTAGCCTCCCTCCTCCGTGTCTAGTGACCGCTCGTAGCCTCCCTCATCAGTGTCTGATGACCGCTCGTAGCCTCCCTCATCAGTGTCTGGTGACCGCTCGTAGCCTCCCTCATCAGTGTCTGATGACTGCCCGTAGCCTCCCTCATCAGTGTCTGGTGACCACTAGTAGCCTCCCTCCTCAGTGTCTGGTGACCGCCGGTCGCCTCTGTCCTCAGTGTCTGGTGACCGCTCGTAGCCTCCCTCATCAGTGTCTGCTGACCTCCGGTCGCCCCCCTCCTCAGTGTCTGGTGATCGCTCGTAGCCTCCCTCCTCAATGTCTGGTGACCGCTCGTAGCCTCCCTCCTCAGTGTCTGGTGACCTCCGGTCGCCTCCCTCCTCAGTGTCTGGTGACCTCCGGTCGCCTCCCTCCTCAGTGTCTGGTGACCTCTGGTCCCCTCCCTCCTCAGTGTCTGGTGACCGCTCGTAGCCTCCCTCCTCCGTGTCTAGTGACCGCTCGTAGCCTCCCTCATCAGTGTCTGATGACCGCTCGTAGCCTCCCTCATCAGTGTCTGGTGACCGCTCGTAGCCTCCCTCATCAGTGTCTGATGACTGCCCGTAGCCTCCCTCATCAGTGTCTGGTGACCACTAGTAGCCTCCCTCCTCAGTGTCTGGTGACCGCCGGTCGCCTCTGTCCTCAGTGTCTGGTGACCGCTCGTAGCCTCCCTCCTCAGTGTCTGCTGACCTCCGGTCGCCCCCCTCCTCAGTGTCTGGTGATCGCTCGTAGCCTCCCTCCTCAATGTCTGGTGACCGCTCGTAGCCTCCCTCCTCAGTGTCTGGTGACCTCCGGTCGCCTCCCTCCTCAGTGTCTGGTGACCTCCGGTCGCCTCCCTCCTCAGTGTCTGGTGACCGACTGCCGGTCGCTCCCCTCCTCAGTGTCTGGTAACCTCCGGTCGCCCCCCTCCTCAGTGTCTGGTGACCGACTGCCGGTCGCTCCCCTCCTCAGTGTCTGGTGACCTCCGGTCGCCTCCCTCCTCAGTGTCTGGTGACCTCCGGTCGCCTCCCTCCTCAGTGTCTGGTGACCTCCGGTCGCCTCCCTCCTCAGTGTCTGGTGACCTCCGGTCGCCTCCCTCCTCAGTGTCTGGTGACCTCGGTCGCCCCCTCCTCAGTGTCTGGTGACCTCCGGTCGCCTCCCTCCTCAGTGTCTGGTGACCGCGGTCGCCTCCCTCCTCAGTGTCTGGTGACCTCCGGTCGCCTCCCTCCTCAGTGTCTGGTGACCTCCGGTCGCCTCCCTCCTCAGTGTCTGGTGACCTCCGGTCGCCCCCTCCTCAGTGTCTGGTGACCTCCGGTCGCCCCCTCCTCAGTGTCTGGTGACCTCCGGTCGCCTCCCTCCTCAGTGTCTGGTGACCGCCGGTCGCCTCCCTCCTCAGTGTCTGGTGACCTCCGGTCGCCTCCCCTCCTCAGTGTCTGGTGACCTCTGGTCGCCCCCTCCTCAGTGTCTGGTGACCTCCGGTCGCCCCCCTCCTCAGTGTCTGGTGACCTCCGGTCGCCCCCCTCCTCAGTGTCTGGTGACCTCCGGTCGCTTTCCCTCCTTTCAAGCTCCATATCAGAATGATCATGATCACCTGTTCGGTAAAATTGGTTTCTTTTTCCCTGACTGTACATGTGACAGGTGACCAAGGGGAAGTGATGACCGGGACAGGCGATCACTAAATGCTAATGGGGATTTACATTCCTCTTAATTTGTTTGGTATTTTCTTAATTGATGAAAATAAACTAATAACACTTGTATGTATGAAAGCATGCGCGCACTGTGTGTGATGTGTGCGCGCACTGTGTGTGATGTGTGCGCGCACTGTGTGTGATGTGTGCGGCACGTGTGTGATGTGTGGCGCACTGTGTGTGATGTGTGCGCGCACTTGTGTGTGTGTGGCCTGTGTGTGATGTGCGCGCACTGTGTGTGATGTATGGCGCACGTGGTGAGTGCGCGCACTGTGTGTGATGTGTGCGCGCACTGTGTGTGATGTGTGCGGCACTGTGTGTGATGTGTGCGCGCACTGTGTGTGATGTGTGCGCGCACTGTGTGTGATGTGTGCGCGCACTGTGTGTGATGTGTGCGCGCACTGTGTGTGATGTGTGCGCGCACTGTGTGTGATGTGTGCGCGCACTGTGTGTGATGTGTGCGCGCACTGTGTGTGATGTGTGCGCGCACTGTGTGTGGTGGATGGTGTGTGTGCGCGCACTGTGTGTGATGTGTGCGCGCACTGTGTGTGATGTGTGCGCGCACTGTGTGTGATGTGTGCGCGCACTGTGTGTGATGTGTGCGCGCACTGTGTGTGATGTGTGCGCGCACTGTGTGTGATGTGTGCGCGCACGTGTGTGATGTGTGCGCGCACTGTGTGTGATGTGTGCGCGCACTGTGTGTGATGTGTGCGCGCACTGTGTGTGATGTGTGCGCGCACTGTGTGTGATGTGTGCGCGCACTGTGTGTGATGTGTGCGCGCACTGTGTGTGATGTGTGCGCGCACTGTGTGTGATGTGTGCGCGCACTGTGTGTGATGTTGCGCGCACTGTGAGTGGATGTTGTGGCGCGCACTGTGTGTGATGTGTGCGCGCACTGTGTGTGATGTGTGCGCGCACTGTGTGTGATGTGTGCGCGCACTGTGTTGTGTGGATGTTGTAGCGCGCACTGTGTGTGATGTATGCGCGCACTGTGTGTGATGTTGGCGCGCACTGTGTGTGATGCATGCGCGCACTGTGTGATGCATGTGCGCGCACTGTGTGTGATGCATGCGCGCACTGTGTGTGATGTATGCGCGCACTGTGTGTGATGCATGCGCGCACTGTGTGTGATGTATGCGCGCACTGTGTGTGAATGTGTGCGCACTGTGTGTGATGTATGCGCGCACTGTGTGTGATGTATGTGCGCACTGTGTGTGATGGAACGTATGTGCTGCACTGTGTGTGATGTATGCGCGCACTGTGTGTGATGTATGCGCGCACTGTGTGTGATGCATGCGTGCACTGTGTTGATGTGTGCGCGCACTGTGTGTGATGTATGCGCGCACTGTGTGTGATGTATGCGCGCACTGTGTGTGATGCATGCGTGCACTGTGTGTGATGTATGCGCGCACTGTGTTGAAAGCATGTGCGCACTGTGTGTGATGTATGCGCGCACTGTGTGTGATGCATGCGTGCACTGTGTGTGATGTATGCGCGCACTGTGTGTGATGCATGCGTGCACTGTGTGTGATGTATGCGCGCACTGTGTGTGATGTATGCGCGCACTGTGTGTGATGCATGCGTGCACTGTGTGTGATGTATGCGCGCACTGTGTTGAAAGCATGTGCGCACTGTGTGTGATGTATGCGCGCACTGTGTGTGATGCATGCGTGCACTGTGTGTGATGTATGCGCGCACTGTGTGTGATGCATGCGTGCACTGTGTGTGATGTATGCGCGCACTGTGTGTGATGTATGCGCGCACTGTGTGTGATGTATGCGCGCACTGTGTGTGATGTATGCGCGCACTGTGTGTGATGCATGCGTGCACTGTGTGTGATGCATGCGTGCACTGTGTGTGATTGATGCGTGCACTGTGTGTGATGCATGCGCTGCACTGTGTGTGATGTATGCGCGCACTGTGTGTGATGTATGCGCGCACTGTGTGTGATGTATGCGCGCACTGTGTGTGATGTATGCGCGCACTGTGTGTGATGCAGCGCACTGTGTGTGATGCATGCGTGCACTGTGTGTGATGCATGCGTGCACTGTGTGTGATGTATGCGCGCACTGCGTGTGTATGTATTGTAACAATGCTGCTCACTTGGGAGCGGGATGAGGTATCGTGGGAAACGTTTCTATTACGGCCCGTGTCCAGCATAAAGTGAAGCATAAATCTAATAGTCCATACAACAGTGTGGGTTTGCCCACTTGGAACAGAGTCTAGTTTCTTATTCCTGGAACAGAGGCACACAGTCCTGGAGGTCTGTACACCTCCTCACACAGACCATGTGTGAGACAAACAGGTCCCATTTTACAGTGTGAACCACACCCAGGGGTGGAGATATGGCGAGCAGCTGTCCCACTTAACTCTTCAGCTGCTCACATTAAACCCGGCCCTCTCATGGCCAATTAACCCCCCTTATTACAATGGGGAGCATTATTCAAGATTTACATCACACAGGATTACCACTTGTGTGATAAATGTCTCAATCCACTATGTGTCCGGCTGCCACCTTGCATACCTCCTCCCTCTGCCTAAAGCCATGGGGCTTAGCACTTTCTACCACTAGACATGGGATTCTCGAGAGAGCATCAGCATTACCATGTAAGGCTGGTTTCACACTAGGGTTTGACCGACCTGCGTCGGTCTGCGCACGGCCGCCGCTAAGCTCCGCCCTGTCCGCGCCTCCTCCCGATAGCTCTGCCTATGGGCGCAAGACGCTGCATGCGACCTGCGCACCCTATCTTTAGCATTGGGTTCGCAGGCCGTACGCAGGTCGTGCCAGTATTCGTTTGCTGGCGCCTGCATCCTTTTGACGGTGCGCTGAGCGCACCAAAATGCAATACTGTGCGTTGGGCGCAGGTCGGCGCACCATCAAAAGGACGCAGGTGCCGGCAAACGCATACCTGCGTACGGCCTCCGAACCCAATGCTAAAGATAGGGTGCGCACGTCGCATGCGGCGTCATGCGCCCATAGGCGGAGCTATCAGAAGGAGGCGCGGCCGGGGGTGGAGCTTAGCGGCGGCTGTGCACAGACCGACACAGGTCGGTCAAATGCTAGTGTGAAACTAGCCCAACTTCCCTGCTCTATGTCCCACATGGAAGAGGAAAGCCTGCAGGGTTAGAAACCAGAGGGTGACACAAGCATTTTCCCCTTCTTTGTCACTAATCAACCTGAGTGGGGCATGGTCTGGCACTAATTTAAATTTTCACCCTAAAAGGTAGTATCGCAATGTGTCAACCACCCACTTTATGACCAAGCATTCCTTTTCAACAATGGAATAATTTTTCTCACATGCCAACAGTTTCCTACTCTGGTAAAGGACATGGTGCTCCTTTCCGTGTATCTCCTGAGAAAGGACTGCTCCTAATCCGACTTCTGAGATGTCTGTCTGGTGTACAAATTCTTATTCGGGGGCTGCTCAGAAAGGGCTACTTTCAGTTCATGAATGGCCATCTCTTCCAACGACGACCATTTGGCCATAACAGATTTTGTCCCCTTAATGAGATCAGTCAGACGTGCGGCCACCATGGCAAAGTTTGAATGAACCTCCTGTAGTACCCCACGATTTCCAGAAGGGCCCTAACTTGCTTCTTTGAGAGAGGTCTCGGCCAGTTCTCGATTGCGTCGACTTTACTGATCTGAGTTAGATCTCACCTCTACCTACTACTTATCTTAGATATTTGGCCCCTTCATGGCACATATTTTTGGGGATTTATAGAGAACCCTGCCTTCCAGAGAGTATCAAACACAGCCTGGACTTTTTTCAGATGACTTCCCCAATCCGGACTGAAAATTACAATATTGTCCAGGTGTGCCACGGCATAACTTTTATGGAGTGCGAGGGTCTAGTTCATGGCCCTCTGAAAGGTGGCCGGAGCTCCCTGTAGACCGAACAGCATCCGGACGTATTAGAAGCATCTGTCGGGCATAGAGACATGAAAATTTGCCAATATCGCTTCATTAGATCCAGGGTAGTTATGTACTTTGCCGGCCCAAGTCTCTTGCTCAGCTAGTCGACACGCGGCATAAGATATGCGTTGAATTTGGAGACTTTGTTCAGCTTCCGATAATTATTATAGAGTCTCCATTCATCAATGGGTTTTGGAACAAGGACAATTGGGCTAGACCACTCACTCTTAGATTCCTCATTGACATCGAGATTTAGCATACGCGTCACTTTTTTTTGGAGATCAGGTCTCTCCGGGCCTCAGGAATTCAATAGGGCTTCAAGTTCACCCGTGTGTGGAGTTCCGTAGTTAACTTCACCCAGCTTTACCACCTCATAGGGGCCTTGCTATTTGGCCAAAAATTTACTCTCTACTGTGTGAATATGCATGAGGACTCATTCCCTGGGGCTGAACTGCCTCATCCTAGCTGACCTGTTGGAGACCTGGGATTGAGCTTCTTGGGCCTGGAGGAAATGTTCCTTTACGATGGGCATTACCTTCACAACCCACTCTTGCGTCTTTGTGACATGCTCGATGATGCTCCGGTGGGGCGTGACTCCGGCTTCCCAGGTTTCCTTCGCTATATCAAGAAGGCCCCGTGGATGTCGGCCATAAGGAGTTCAAACGGTGAAAATCTGGTAGAGGCTTGTGGAACCTCGTAGGTAGAGAATAACAGATACAGGAGGTCCCAGTATCAACCATCCTTTTTCTTTGACTTTCTTAAGCATACTTTTTTAAGGTTTTATTAAACCTTTCCACAAGGCTGTCCGTCTGTGGATGCTAAACTGGGATTCCCCTCTGGCTCCTGCGCAATGCCATTTTACAACCGTTACGTTATTGAATGCCTCTTTTAGAGTTGAGTCCCTTTTGTTCGGCGGATGCAGAATTTTCTGTGTTCACCCCATCTCGGGAATGTCTGCCTATTACCCCCACCACGACACAGTAGGGAAATCTGTCAGACTCTGGTTGTGATGAGACTTCTTTAGGTGCAAGCTGTGTCTTATCTGAGCATGTGAGGCCTCTTCCCTTCTCCCACAGCTCCCCAAAAAAAACTAAGTCCTGGGCTCTTATAATTGGGTGCAATAAATCCCGGACCACACCAACCGCATGGCTCTCAGCACCTCGGGCTGTCTGACCACCCACCCTGGCCATCGGATAGTGTTTAGCATCCCCGTGAATGCAGTGGACGCCCACCTTCTTCTCAGGTATCAGTTGGAAAGGAAGTGTGGCCCTTGTCACCCAACTTCCTGAGTATAGTAGCCCAGACATTTGCAGACCAGTCACTTTTACGGGACAAGCTTGGAGCCCTTCGCTATCTGGACAGTTCACGCTTGGATTTTGTATTTGGGATTTAGGAGCAACTAAGAGTCTGGCTGTGGAATGTCGTTCCTACAATTGAGCCTGGGGCTTGCAGGCCTAATAACAGCAGCTGGGATAGCTCAACAGAGTGGAATT
The DNA here is from genome assembly GCA_033576555.1 of Oophaga sylvatica. Taxonomy (NCBI): domain Eukaryota; kingdom Metazoa; phylum Chordata; class Amphibia; order Anura; family Dendrobatidae; genus Oophaga; species Oophaga sylvatica. The sequence goes on along the minus strand of JARQOD010006032.1, from coordinate 8,469 downwards.
GTGCTGGATCTGAGCACAAGTGTGTGTTTTGTGATCGCATTTAAAACTACTTGAGCTGCCACTGCCTGGAATATAGATTTCGGTGAGGCTGCGACATTTACCTTGTTCCGTTGTACCTGCAGAAAAGGACTGTTTGTTCTATATTTGTACTGGAGAAAGGCTATTTTCATCTTGGCGCTGTAAAGTTGTGCAATAAACTTTAGGCTGTTTTGATATAAAAACCCTGTGCATATCCAAGCGTCAACCAGAGAGTGAACCCTTACTATATAACCATGCACACACACACACACACACACACAACACAACACAACCACCACAACAAAACAACCACACACTGATTCTAAACAGTGCATGCTGTGTGTATATGATAGGCAGATATTAGCATGTGTATATAGCGTGTATGCACAGTGTGTACGGATAGAGGATTTGTGTGTATATGATAGATATACTAGTGTTTTGTATATAGCGTGTGTATGTACGGACAGTGTATGTTGTCTGTGTATATATAGTGTGTACGGACACTTTGTGTATGTATAATACTCTGATATATGTGCATTCTGCCAATGGCTTCTGCTGTGTATTAAGCCTTAGTGTGTTTGGTTAGGAGCCAGCACCCTGCGACAGCTGCGACGATCTGTTAGAGTGCGCGGTTTTCTGTGTCTCCATAAGCTGCGTCGCCGAGGGATCTCCACCTGCGGGGGGCGCTCTGCGGACTCGCCAGGCTTCCTGCTCGGTGTGCGTCAGCAGCAGCGGTGAGTGTTTATTCCACAGATCTGTTTCCAGGGGCTGAGCCTTGGAGTCTCATGTTGGTCTCTTTTCTTTCAGTTTGCTTCAGATTTCCCTCTGCCATCCTGCCACATCCCCATCAAGAATCCCATCTTCATTGCCCCCGAAAATCCTGCAGATTGCTACTTGCACCACAAATTCTTCACAGAAGCAAAGGTGTGTCCCCCGACACCGATGACTTGTAGTGTGAACTGTGCAGTAAATGAAGGGGGATGTAGTTTTTAGACTTTTACCTCGTACCTGCTCCTTGGCAGGTGGCCTAGCAATATATCACATGCACAGTGGGGCCACTCTGTCCCTGTAGGGGGCCGCACAGCACTGACCGGGATGAAGCAATAACCACAAGCACAGAACAAAATGTCAACGCGTCTCCTCCTTTAGTGATCATTATTTATACGGCAGTGGCTGGAAGCCGTGTCACCGCGACGTGCGCTGGAAGCCGTGTCACCGCGACGTGCGCTGGAAGCCGTGTCACCGCGACGTGCGCTGGAAGCCGTGCCACCGCAACATGTGCTCAAACTATGACTGTGGAGCTCAGAAAGCTGCTAATTCACGAGATCATTCCTTCTGTTTTCCACCTGAAGACCGTTCTCCCCCCAACTGCACTGTAATGTGACTCCCTGCCTTTTACCTGTTTGTAGTTGCCTCTCCTCTTCTGTACCCCTTCCTCCATACCTGACCGCCGTAGCTGCCTTTCCACTTCTGTACCCCTTCCTCCATACCTGACAGCCGTAGATGCCTCTGCTCTTCTGTACCCCTTCCTCCATACCTGACCGCCGTAGCTGCCTTTCCTCTTCTGTACTCCTTCCTCCATTACCTGACCGCCGTAGCTGCCTCTCCTCTTCTGTACCCCTTCCTCCATACCTGACTGCCGTAGCTGCTTCTCCTCTTCTGTACCCCTTCCTCCATACCTGACTGCCGTAGCTGCCTCTCCTCCTCTCCTGTATCCCCTCCTCCATACCTGACCGCCGTAGCTGCCTCTCCTCTTCTGTACTCCTTCCTCCATACCTGACCGCCGTAGCTGCCTCTCCTCTTCTGTACCCCTTCCTCCATACCTGACTGCCGTAGCTGCTTCTCCTCTTCTGTACCCCTTCCTCCATACCTGACAGCCGTAGATGCCTCTGCTCTTCTGTACCCCTTCCTCCATACCTGACCGCCGTAGCTGCCTCTCCTCTTCTGTACTCCTTCCTCCATACCTGACCGCCGTAGCTGCCTCTCCTCTTCTGTACCCCTTCCTCCATACCTGACCGCCGTAGCTGCCTCTCCCTTGAGGGTTGCGTTTTGAGTATTTTCCTGCGTGTTGCAGGACAGACGGACACTAACGGGTCAACCACACATTTCTACTGATAAGTTACTAAATAAATTATTTTTCATACCTGATGGGAGTGATTGTCATGTTGTACCAAATAAATAAGAGCTGCTGGGCTCACACAATGTGATCAAACATTTGATGAGCAGAACCTCTGCTCACGTCTCCGTGTCGCCAGCGCCGGGGTGCAGCGGTGTCACTGCCTTCGGAAGCTACAGATAATGCAGCTAAAGGCTGTTGTTCGGAGGGGCCCCTGTAAGTTTGGCACTATCCCTTATACAAATGAACATAGAGAAGGGAGGACGTCAAGGGTCATGCGTGCTACCGTCCGACCAGAGACCTCCGCTCCACATATCATAGACACATGCGGCTGATATCAGGATATCTTTATTGCTGTTTTGGCCCTGCAATCTGTACACAGGAAAGCAGAGGCTGAGGACAGAGGAGGACTGGAAGGGGGCTGTTTTAGGAGGAGGGGGCTGAGGTGGGCTTCTCCTCACGAGATACAGGGATGGGTCTCTCACTGTGGCTTGAATCCAGGTTGGAAAGCAGTTTGGGACCAGAGAAGGTTAAAATGCCATCGGCAGAGAGGGAGCAGCTGACTGAGGACTGGTCCAAGCTTTGTGGGAGGCGATAACGGCGGTGATAACTCCCGGGAGATATAGCCGTGATCGTCCTTAACAAAGAGAACATGTCGTTATACACGTGCAACCACCGCCAATGACCAGATCACGTTTGCACCTGTTATTGTGACCATATAATCAGTGACTTGCCATATAAAGGATGCAGAGAGAATTTTTGCAATATTTGGTAATACTGATCACATTTTGGTCCAGTGACCATGACCGCAGTGGGGGCTGTCATAGCTTACATGCCTTGTGCTACAATGTGCAGGAGGATACCTCCACCTCTCCATCACTCCACAAACCATCTATCCATTCTAGTGATCCATCCTTCCAGCCACTCGCCATCCCATCTGATCACCCATCGTTCCACCATCCATTCTTCCACAATCCATGCTTCCACACCCACCATCCACCTCTCCATCACTCAGCCACCATCTAGAATCAAAAGAAAGAGAAAAAAGATATGTGCAACTAAAAATTAATTTTTAGTTGCACATATCTTTTTTCTCTTTCTCTTATGATTCTAACTGTTGTGGTGGTGTACACCTATGTGTGACTCTGTCCTATGAGGATAGTTCGAATGTAGATCAACCACCATCTATCCATTCCACTTCTTCACTGATCCATCCTTCCAGCCAGTCACCAATCCATCCGATCACCCATTGTTCCACCATCCATTCTCACAATCCATCCTTCCACACCCACCATCCACCTCTCCATCACTCAACAACCATCTATTCATTCCACTTCTCCACCGATCCATCCTTCCAGCCACTCGCCAATCCATCTGATCACCCATTGTTCCACCATCCATCTCTCCGTCATACATTCTTCCACCCACTCGACAATCATTCCATCCATTTATCCCTCCATCACCCCTTGGCATCTCTGCCCTGGGAGCACATTGCCCACCTGTCTTTCACTGTGTTTTCCATTGATCTCCACAAAGTCATCCAGAAGTTTCACCGTCAGATCCTCAGGAGAAAAATGCTTCACATCCAAGTTAATGGTGAAACGATCGCGGTCTGACCGCACCTGTAATGAGACACAGCGGTCAGGGGATGTTATGCGGTTACCCATGGTTGATACCAGCTGCCACATATAGCAGACTGCAATGAAGGTGACAAGCAGGAGAGCGATCTCTAGACAAGAGATCATGGCCCTACATGTTCTAGTGGCCACAAGAGGGGCCCTCACCTCAGAAATGCCAGAATCCATATATCCCCTGAAGAGGCTCTGCCTGTAGTAAGGGCTGATAGTGGAGGAGAAGAAGGGGTACAGGTCATAATCAAACAACCCTTCACCAAAGATCTGGTCGAAGAGACGGTTTGGAAAGAAGGGGCCCAGCGCACGCTTGAACCAGGGATGCTGAATAGTGATGTCCATCGTGGAGACGTGAAGCCAGACCCAGACGTATGTGCCACAATGTGCCGGCATCCCCTTATATACCAGGAGAGAAGAGGGGATCACATGTTCACAAGGGGAGGCAGATCCCTCTGCAGAGACATGACTTCATCTGCACTCAACCGTCAGCACATTTCTCTGTCTGACCCGGGGCACATTGTCAATCCAGCTTCTCCTGCGCCAGCAAAATCCCTAACTGTGAGAACGATCACAATGGCCGGGTCACAGAGGCTGAAATATGAAGGAAAATTAGACGCTACTACCCTCATCTGTCAGGGCGAAAAACTAGATGAGAAAACAATCCTTAGGAATTACATAAGAAGGAATCAGATCTCACACAGGAATCCAGATCAGATCTCTCAGCTACCAAATGATCAAAAAAATCGAGATCAGATACCGAAATATAACGAGGAATCCAGATCAGATCTCAGAGGTCTAGAAATATAACGAGGAATCGAGATCAGATCTCACAGATACAGAAATATAACGAGGAATCGAGATCAAATCTCCCAGATACAGAAATATAACGAGGAATCGAGATCAGATATCACAGATACAGAAATATAACGAGGAATCAGGATCAGATCTCCAGATACAGAAATATAACGAGGAATCCAGATCAGATCCCCCAGATACAGAAATATAACGAGGAATCGAGATCAGATATCACAGATACAGAAATATAACGAGGAATCAGGATCAGATCTCCCAGATACAGAAATATAACGAGGAATCCAGATCAGATCTCACAGATACAGAAATATAACGAGGAATCCAGATCAGATCTCACAGATACAGAAATATAATGAGGAATCGGGATCAGATCTCCAGATACTGAAATATAACGAGGAATCCAGATCAGATCTCTCAGATATAGAAATATAATGAGGAATCGAGATCAGATCTCACAGATATAGAAATATAACGAGGAATCCAGATCAGATCTCAGAGGTCTAGAAATATAACGAGGAATCGAGATCAGATCTCACAGATACAGAAATATAACGAGGAATCGAGATCAGATCTCACAGATACAGAAATATAACGAGGAATCAAGATCAGATCTCACAGATACAGAAATATAACGAGGAATCAAGATCAGATCTCACAGATATAGAAATATAACGAGGAATCGAGATCAGATCTCAGAGGTCTAGAAATATAACGGGAATCAGATCAGATCTCACAGATACAGAAATATAACGAGGAATCGAGATCAGATATCCAGATACAGAAATATAACGAGGAATCGAGATCAGATCTCTCAGATACAGAAATATAACGAGGAATCGGATCAGATCTCACAGATACAGAAATATAACGAGGAATCAAGGATCAGATCTCACAGATATAAAATATAGCGAGGAATCGGGATCAGATCTCACAGATATAGAAATATAACGAGGAATCAAGATCAGATCTCCAGATATAGAAATATAAAGAGGAATTGGGATCAGATCTCTCAGATATAGAAATATAAAGAGGAAACGGGATCAGATCTCCCAGATACAGAAATAAAACGAAGAATCGGGATCAGATCTCACAGATATGGAAATATAACGAAGAATCGGGATCAGATCTCACAGATACAGAAATATAACGAATCGGATCAGATCTCACAGATATAAAATATAACGAGAATCGGGATCAGATCTCCCAGATATAGAAATATAACGAGGAATCGGATCAGATCTCCCAGATCCAGACAATATAACGAGGAATCGGATCAGATCTCACAGATATGGAAATATAACGAATCCGGATCAGATCCACAGATATAGAAATATAACGAGGAATCGAGATCAGATCTCCAGATATAGAAATATAACGAAGAATCGGGATCAGATCTCCCAGATATAGAAATATAACGAGGAATCGGGATCAGATCTCCAGATACAGAAATATAACGAGGAATCGGATCAGATCTCCCAGATACAGAAAAAACGAGGAATCAGGATCAGATCTCACAGATACTGAAATAGAACGAATCAGGATCAGATCTCCAGATATAGAAATATAACAAGGAATCAGGATCAGATCTCCCAGATACAGAAAAACAACGAGGAATCGGGATCAGATCTCACAGATATGAAATAGAACGAATCAGGATCAGATCTCCTAGATATAGAAATATAAAAGGAATCAGGATCAGATCTCCTAGATACAGAAAAACAACGAGGAATCGGGATCAGATCTCATAGATATAGAAATATAACGAAGAATCGGGATCAAATCTCCCAGATATAGGAAATATAACGAGGAATCGGGATCAGATCTCCAGATGCAGAAATATAACGAGGAATCGAGATCAGATTCACAGGTCTAGAAATATAATGAGGAATCGAGATCAGATCTCAGATACAGAAATATAACGAGGAATCGGGATCAGATCTCCCAGATACAGAAATATAACGAGGAATCGGGATCAGATCTCACAGATATAGAAATATAACGAGGAATCGGATCAGATCTCCCAGATTAGAAATATAACGAGGAATCGGGATCAGATCTCACAGATAAGAAATATAACGAGGAATCGATCAGATCTCCCAGATATAGAAATATACGAGGAATCGGGATCAGATCTCCAGATAAGAAATATAACGAGGATCGGGATCAGATCTCACAGATATAGAAATATAACGAGGAATCCAGATCAGATCTCCAGTATAGAAATATACGAGGAATCGGGATCAGATCTCCGAAATACAGGATCGGACAGTTCAATAAGAAATATAGAGGATCAGAAATTCCGTAAGAATTAAGGGCGACAAACAGATAGAAAAAAACAGGAATCAATAGAAAGATAAGAATTAACAGGAATCGGATCAGATCTCCAGTACAAATATAAAATCGAATCAGATTCCGAAAAATAACGAGGAATCAGATCAGATTCCAGATACAGAAAAAAGGAACGATCAGATCTCCAGATACGAAATAAACGAATCAGATCAGATCTCCAGATACAGAAATTAAAGGAATCAGATCAGATCTCACAGATACAGAAATATAAAGGAATCGGATCAGATCTCCAGATACGAAAATAACGAGGAATCCGATCAGATCTCCAGTACAGAAATATAAAGGAATCGGGATCTCATGATTCTCAGATATAGAAATATAACGAGAATCGGATCAGATCTCCAGATACAGAAATATAACGAGGATCGAGATCAGATCTCCAGATACAGAAATATAACGAGAATCAGATCAGATCTCACAGATACGAAATATAACAAATCAGATCAGATCTCCAGATAAGAAATATAACAGGAATCGGATCAGATCCAAGTACAGAAAATACAGGAATCAGATCAGATCTCACAGATAAGAATATAACAGGAATCGGATCAGATTCCAGATACGAATATAACGAGATCGGATCAGATCTCCAGATAGAAATATAACGAGATCGGATAAGTCCACAGATACAGAAATATAACAGGAATCAGATCAGATCTCACAGATAAGAAATATAACGAGGAATCGATCAGATCTCCAGATAAGAAATATAACAGGAATCAGATCAGATCTCCAGATACAGAAATATAAGAGGAATGAGATCAGATCTCACAGATAAGAATATAACGAGGAATCGATCAGATCTCCAGATACAGAAATAAACGAGGAATCGGATCAGATCTAGAGAGATAATCATCTCCGATAAAATAGAATCATCATTCCAGAATAAAATATAGAGAGATCGATCGTAAGAAATAGAAGCATCTCATAGATATAACGGGATATAGATGAACAATAAAGAATCGTCATCTCAGATAAATAACGAACTCCAGAAAAATATAAGGGGATCATCGACAATAAGAACGGAATCCAGAAAATAACGATCGACATCTCATAGAAATAGGAAGAAGATTCAGAAGAATAAGAAGGACGTCAGTAAAAAGAACGATAGTCTCCAATAAAAAGATCGATAGATCTCAGATATAGAAATATAAAGGAAAATCAGATCTCCAGATATAGAAATATAAGAGAATCGAGATCAGATCTCCAGATATAGAAATAAAGGAGATAACGAGAATAGATTCAGATAGAAATATAAGAACGGGAATCGTCAGATCTCCAATAAGAATATAAAAACGAAGATACAGGGATAAAAATTCCCAGATACAAAATATAAGAAGAAGCAGAATCAATCAAAGGAATAAAAATATAAACAGGAGAATCAGATCTCCAATAAGAAATAAGAGAATGGAGATCCAGATACAAATATAACAAAGAATCGGGATCAGATTCTCAAATAAAAAAAAGGGGGAATCGGGAAATCTCCAGATACAAAAATACGAGGAAGGATCGATCCAGATCAAAATACGAAAAAGGGATAGA
>JARQOD010006031.1:0-44993 GCA_033576555.1 Oophaga sylvatica | reverse complement strand
CCGACTAACCAAGTCTCTGTACCAAAAATTCCCCGGGATGCCCCCCCAAGGGGGAACAAGAACTCGCATACACTTTTTTTTCCTTTCCCCCGGGGGCAAAAAAATTTTTCCCCAAGGGGGGCAGCGCTCGGGCCTTTCTCCTGACACCCCCCAGAGCAAGAAAAAAATTGGGGAGATGGCGGAAAGAACTCCCCCTTTTTCAAAAAAAAAAAAGGGATCAAAAACTAGGAAGTCCGCAAGGAAATCCTCGAAGGGCATCCGCCTTAAAAATTCTTTGTGCCAGGAAAAAAAGGAAACCCCCAAAAAAATTTAAAAAAATGTGAAAAACAAGGCTCCCCCGGCCGTCTAGATTGAGTCCTTGACAAAATTCCAGAAAAAAAAAAATTCTTATGGTCCTAAGGCCCCACCCCCCTGATTTTGGGGCCCCTCCAAAAAGTCCCACCTTAAAAAAACCCATTTTCAGGGCCAATAACTCCCATTCCCCCGTCTATTCTTTCCCTAGGAAAAATTTTCGAGAAAAAAAGGGCACAAGGGTTATTTTTTACGGGGTCTTGGTTTTTTTTGGGGGACAAAAGGGCAACCTGCCCCAAATTTTTCAAAATCCAACCTCCCCCTAAATGGAGAAAACAGGGGGCTGCCGAAAACCAGGACAAAATGAATCTTTTTTTTTAATTTCTGAAATGCAAGATTCCTCGGGAAACCCAAATTTTCACCACACAGAACCCTTTCGGGTCAAATCATTAATGGTTAAAAAAAAGGGAAAAAATTTACCAAAAATTTACGAAAAAATTGAAAAAAACCCAAAAAAAATCCTGAAGAGCCTTTAAAAAAGGGGGGGTTGCCCCCAAATCACGAGGGCCTAAAACCTTAGGGCCCAAATTTCAAAAAAAGGGGGGGAAAAAATTTAATTTCCCAAAATGAGACCCTTCTGTCCCCAAAAAAAGACATTTAAATCCCTTCACAACAGACCCTTACCTTTAAAAATCGGAAAACACAGCCCAAAACATTTTCAAAAGAAAATTTCCCAGTCATTAGAAAAAATCAAGATTCATCCAAATAAACAATCAAAATTTTTTCCACAAATCCCTGAAAATGTCATTCAAAAAACGGAAAAAAACGGAAGGGCTTTGACCCCAAAAGGGGATCCCCCAGGTACTAAAAAACCCTTTTGGGGTTTTGAATGCCGCTTCCCCTTATCCCCGGTTTTTAAAGCAAAAAGGGGTTTTTCCCCCCCTGAGGTCAAGCTTGGTAAACCCCAAAACGTTTTTACCCTGGAAAAAAGGTCAAAACAAGGGGAAAAGGATTGATATTTCAAGTAAAATTGTTTTTGAGCGATAAACAATTACCCCTTAAAGAACCATTTTTTTTTGGGGCCCCCAAAAAAAAAAAACCCCGGGGGTAAGGTGAAAAAGGGGGGGGGAATATGACCCTTTCCCCCCAAAAAATTTTTTTGATATAAAAGGGCCGATAGCTCATGTTCAGGTAAAAACAAATTTAAAAAGGGACCTTTAGGGGAAATTTCTACCCGGGAAAATTCATAGCGGGAGTCCCTAGCTCCTATGGGGGGGTAAAAGGTTGCAATTTAAATTTCGCTAAACCATCAAAAAATCAAACAAAATAGGGGAAAAACCTGAGCTTGGGGGGGGGAAAAAAAAGGGGGGTTGGGATTAAAAAAATTTTGGGGGGGCCCCAAAAAGGGTTTCAACCCAGATTTCCATCCAAAAAAGGGTTTAAAAGACTGTAACCAAGGAAACCCCCACGATAATGTTTAGGGAATTATATAGAACCAAAAAAATTTTTTGCCCCCGGGCAGGTTCAACCCTCATTTTCCCTGAGTAAAAACTGGGGGGTTTTTTTCCCGCCAAAGGGGTAGAATCGTCCCCGAAAGGGGAAAAAACTTGTAGGGGGGTTTTTGGGGGAAAAACCCCAACGTTTTTCCAAAAAAAATAAACCACAAAGGGTTTAAAACGCTCCGATCAACGAAAACTGAGCAAAAATGAGGACAAAGCTTTTTAGGTGACGTTTTAAAAAAAATTTTGTCGAACACTCCCCCAAGGGCAACTGAGGTGCAAAACGTCTTCCCCGTTGGGGAGACTGAAAAGTTTAGAGGCATACCCAGTAAAAAACAAAAACCTATTGCGCTTTTAAATCATGACGCTGGCCCCAGAAAAACCCCCTCCCCCCCACGATGGGCTCGAAGCGGGGTCAAATCAACCCCCACTCCCCCGCATACCTCCGCTCACCCCCAAACGTCGTCAATTTTAAAACGTTTAAAGCATAAATCATTTTTCCCCAAAAGGGGGCAGGGAATCCCCCCATAACCCCTTTACATTTTCCCACAGCCCCCTTTCCCAAAAGGGCGCCAAAACCCGTATTCCATTTTTGGGGGGGATGCCCCCCTACGGAAACCCCTTTTTAGTATAACTCAGCGTCCCTCAATCCCTGATTTAATGCCAAAAGGCTTTTTTAGCTTATCATGACTTAGGGGGACTACAATAACCCCAAAAGTCTGAAAAAACGCATAACTCACCAAAACAGGGGGCCCCCCCATCAGGGAAAAAACCCAATCCCGAGGATCGCCCCCAGGAAAAGATGAAATTTGAACCTGCTGGCTGCGTTTCCTGAGGGGGTTTGATTTAAGGGAAAAAACTTTTTAAATTTTTTTTAAAAAATTGAAACTTACTCATCCCTAAAAACAAATCGGCTGGGGGTCCTAGGTTTTTCCCCCAAAAAAGGCAACCCCGCAGTAGTAGCAATACTCCAAACCCCAGTGCAAGTGATCCCCCGGGGCCCGACAACGTGCAAACTCCTTTGGGGGGAAAAGAAACCCCCCCCCCCCAAGATACAGGGGGGAAAAAAAAAAAAAAAGCAACAAACGGGGGAAAAAAAATTCTCTGAAAACTCTGACAACCTTTTTTCAACAAATTTTTTCCCCCCTTCTGTAGTACCAAAAATTTTTTTAAAAATTTTTGGGGGCCCCGGGTGATACGTTTTTTTGGGGGTAGCTGAGGAGTGCAAAAAAAAAAAAAAGGCAAACCCGAGCATTTGGAACTATGGGATTGCAGTCCCGACTAACCCCCAAACTGAGGCGCCGTGGAGGTTCCTTTTTTTGGCCCAGACGCCCGTCCACCCAAAAAAAACCAAACTAAACCCCTAAAATAAAAATAGGAAAGCATCTGCCCAGCAAACCCCAAAGATAATAAAACCCCCAAAACAGAAGGCGTTAAAAAAGAGAAATCTGACCAGAAAAAAATTTTAAAAAAGACAAACGGGGCCCAAAAATTAAAAAAAAAAGGGGAAGGGAAAGGGGACTTACTGAAACCCAGAAAACCCTGAAAAAAACCAATTTAAACTAATTTCAAAATCCCCTAGACACACGCCCTCTACCACCTAAATTAGCTTTTGGGTTTTAAAAAAATAAAAACCCAAAACCCCTGAAAAACGGGAAAAAAACAAAAGAACAAAACTCATGGCTAAAAATAAACGGGGGGGAAAAACCCCCAGGGGACCCAGAAGGGCCCCCCCAAAGAATTTCCCGGACAAAATGCAAAAATATAGAAAAAACCAAAAAAGAAAAATTTTTATCGGGAACAGGAGAGGCAGCACACACAGCGGGGTACAAGGGAAACGGGGAAAGAAGGATTCAGACCAAAAAAATTTTATCCCCCGGGAACCCCCCTAGGGGAAAAAGGACTCCCTTATATAAGCCCCGTCGAAAAAACCCCCCGATTCCCACCCTTTCACAATCTTCACTATACCCCCTTTTTGTAACCACCAAGGAGCCTTGCTCAAACTCATCTCAAACCATTCACAACAGAAACCCCCAAAGTTGCCACCCCCTTTTTTCCCGGGGTTTGGGGGCCCTTTTTTTTTCACAGGTTTGGGTTTAAAGGGGTTTCCCCGGGGAAAAATTGTGTCTGACAGAGATAAAATTTTTTCCAATTTTTTCGGGGCCCCCTTTTTTTCAAAAAGGGGGGTTTTGCTGTCTTTTTCCTCTGCCGGGTTTCCCCCCCAGCCCAAAAGGCAAAGAAAAACAAACAACCTTAAAAAATTTTTTGAGATGTTTTTTTTTCGCTGACAAGTCCGGGGGCCCTTTTTTCCCGGGGGTGAATTTCTGCAAAAAAAAGGGCAGTTCTGCTTCTTTGAGGGGGCCCCTTTTTTGCAATTTGGGTTTTTATCCTCTTTTTTCTTTCGGGGAGGTGGGGTTCTGTCTTGGGGGGTTTTTCTCATGTTTGGGGAGAATCACAGATTTGGGCAAGATGGGTAAGTTGTCTTTCCTCACAAGGGGCCCCCAAAAATTTTTCCAACTGCTAGAGGGGGGCCCCCTTTTTTTAAAATGGGGGCATTGGTTTTTTGGGGGGGCCCCAAAGAAATACCCCCAAAAAGGGGGGGTCTCCAAAAAATTTAAAAAACCCAAAGGGTTTTTGGACTTTTAAAAACCCTTTAATTTAATCCGGGTTTCCCTTTTCCCTTTTGGGGTCTTTTCCCCCAGTTTGATTTACAACCCTCTTCAACAAATCTTTTTGAAAAAGTTTTTTTGGCCCCGTGGTTCCTATGGGGTTTGGGCCCCCCCCCGCCTGTTTTTTTTTGGGGAATCTGGATAGAATGGAAAAAGAATTTTTGGAAATTCCCCGTCTGGGGGGACCAAAAATCCTACTTGGTTAAGGAAAGGGGTTTTTGGTTTAGGGCAATTTCGGGGTTTGCTTCTGACCCCTTTTTTTGGGGAGAATTGGGGTTTTCGCCTTTCACCGGGGTCATCCTGTCGGCCTGTGGCGCAGGGAGGTTCGGGGCCCCCCCCCTCAAGGGGGGACTGTTTGAAACTCCCGGTTCTGATTGGAGCCCCTCTGGTGGCTGCTGAAATTTAAAGAACTCCTTTTTTGACAAGGGCCCCCTTTTTCTGGGATTCACTTCGGAGAAATTTGGGAAAAATTGGGGTTTATGACTGGGGGGGATTTAAGGGAGTAACCTTTCCCCTTTCCCCCATTGATTTTTGTCTCTATGTTGAGCATTCCATACAAAAAATACGGTATCGGCCGTTTTGGGTGTATCGAATTTGATTCCGAGAAACCCATATTTCGTTTATATCAAAACCAACGGAATGGGCCGTCAGTCATGTCCGTCGTCGGGTCGTTAAACCCGGCACTTCCCGGGGAAAGTCTCCCGGGGGCACCCCCGGGGCTGCTTAAAAAGGCCGCCATCCCTTCCCCTGGCGGTCAAAATGCATTTCCCCGCGATAACTGCAGTGACTGCTGGGTAATCGCGGCCGTAAAGCAGTCCGATGACGTCCCCCCCGGGGGAAAAAGCATAACAGTGTCCTCCCGGGATGCCCCGGTTTCCCTGTCATTCCGATGTAGAAGCTGGACTGGGGGGAACAGCCCGTTACCAGGGGCGGCGGGGGCCGGGGATACTGTTGGTTTTTTTTTTTTTTTTTTTACGGGGGATCGATGGCGCCCGCAGGAAAAGGAGAATAAAAAAAAAGAAACTGTGTTGTCTCTTTTATTTCATTAAAAGACTTTTTTTGCTGGGGTCTTTTTTTTAAAAATTTAAAAAAAATTTGGGATTAAAAAGGACCCGTGTCTTTTTTTAGCCCTCCATTTTTAAAACCCGGGTATGTCACCGTGAATCAACGTGACAAAAACCCCCTTTTTACCCCCTTGCCACCGCTACGGGGGAAGGGGGGAAGACCCCGGGAAAATCCCAAAAAATTGGGCCCCTTTTTTGCCCCAAATTGGGGGTGCTGACCCCGGATTATCAGGCTTTTTGGGGGGCCCAAAACCTGGGCCTTGACATCTTTTAATCCCAAAGGGCCCAGCAGTCTGCCCTTTTTTTTTTGGCCCTGTTAAAAAAAAGGGGGGGCCCCTTTTCCCGTTTTTTTTTCGAGGGGAACCCCTATTTTTTTTTTAACCCCCAAGCAAGCAGACGGTGGCCTGGTATTATCAGGGGAAAGGGGCCTGGATAGGATCCTTCCGGGGCCAAAAACCGGGGCCCCAGCGGCCCTGCTTAAACGGCGGTTAAAAAAAAAGGGGGGACCCCACGCCAATTTTTTTCGGGGGGGCCCCCCTTTTTTTTTTAATCACCCAAGTATGCAAATGCTGGGGGCCCGGTTTATTATCAGGCTGGCAAGTCCAGGGGGTCTTTTCCTTAAAAGCCTGAAAATCCAGGCCTCAGTCTTTTTTATCTGCGGGGTTTCAAAAATGGGGGGGCCCCAAAACCAAAATTTTTTTCGAGGGGACCCCCCTATTTTTGTTAATCAGCCAAGATATCAGACTGCTGTGGCCTGTTTTACGGGCGGCAAGGCCCATGGTCTTGGCCCTTTAAAACCCCAAAAAAAAATCCGGCCTGGGGGTTCTTCATTGGGGGGTTAAAAAAAAGGGGGGGGGCCCCAAACCCCCAATTTTTTTTTTCGAAGGGAACCCCCCAAAATTTTTTTTAAATTTTTTTTCCCTCTGAGTCACTGAATTGTTTCCCCGGTGCCCTTAATAAAAGGGGGAAAGAAATAAAATTTTTTTTTTTCCCCACTAAGGGGGCCCCGTTCACATACGATACACACCGAGATCGCTCTGATAAAGTTTTGTGCGCGCAGCGAGCTCACCCCGATTCGCTGTTGTGACTTTTAGCGCCCGATCAGCCCCCCTCCCGGGGATGCGTCGTCGCGAAATGTCGGGGCCCTTTTTTTGACCCGCGGGTTTTTCCCCCGGGGAAAAGGGGCCCCATCGCGCGTGGGGAACGGGGGCCAGCGTTTCCGCGGGTTTAACCCAAAGGGGTCCCCAGGGGTTTCCGGGGGCGGGGCTGTCCCCAGAAACCTCTTTTTACCTGGATACCACGCCCTGATGCAGGGACCCGGGGACCAAGGTACACGGGGGGTTTTTCCCGGGAACCGCGCAGCGTTTGGGGGAAAAACCCCTGGCCCCTTGGGTTTTTCCCCTCCCCCATCGGGGGGGGACCCCAAAGTACACTGCGGTAAAAAAGTGGGCCACTAACGATACACCAGCGATCCCGAACGATACCCCATTTGGGGGGACCCGGGTGTATCGTACATAAACGCTGCTGAGCCCCAAAAACGGGCAGCTACAGGGGGGGGACAGGAAAAGGGGTAACATGCTTATTCCCGCATCCCCCCTTTGGGGATCCCATGCCCTGAGGGGGGAGTGGAAATCCAACAAACCCCTGGGGGTAACAAAAGGGGGGGGTCTACAAACGATACACCACGATCCCGGAAAAAGAAAAGCATTTGTCAGGATTGCTGGTGTATCGCTACATATCGCCGTTTTTCCCCAAAAGGGGCAGCTCAGGCAGCGATCGGGACAGCGACACTCGGGTAACATCCTTAGTTACCCGCATGCCCTTTGGGGTCCCCCCCCGATGCGGGGGGCGGGGTTTCCCAAAGGGACAAAAAGCGGGTTTCCGGGGGCCCCCCGGGGGCCGGAAACCCGCTGGTCCCTTTTGGGTACCACTTTCCCCCGCACGGGCGCTGGTATCCCAAAGGACACAGGGGGGTTTTTTTTGGCACACCCCCCCCCCCGGAAACCCCCCGTGTCCCTTTGGGTTCCAGCGGATCCCCTGGTTCCCCCCCCCCGTACCGCAGCGTGCCCTCCGGGCACGGGAAACCCGATAAAAAAAAAGGGCCGACTTTTCCCGCGCATCACGATCCCCGGGAGGGGGCTGTCGTCGCTAAAAGTTAAAACACGCATATCGCTGGTGACTCGCTGCCCGCGTAAAAAAAAATTGACTCCACGATCCGGAGCGAACGCTTGTGAGAGGGGGCCCTTTAAACGATTTTTCCCCCCCAGTGTCCTGCCCCCGATCGCTGCCTGACGCCTTTTTTGGAGCTCACAGCGATCATAGCGATCACCAAAAAAATCCTGACAGTGCATATCGGGGTCGGGATCGCGGGGGTATCGTTATGTGGACCCCCCTTTATTCCTGTCGCCGGGGAGGAATCTTTTTTGGGGGGGTTTCGGGAGCTGCAGAAGCTGGGGTCCCTCCCTAACATTAACCCTTTTCTGAAGGAAAAACCGGGGGAAACCCGATGTGCAGGGGGTGGTAAGAAATAATTTTGCTTTTTTTTTTATTTTTATTACGGGGAAAAAAATTTTTGCAGTAAAAAAAAGGGGGGCAAAAACATGTGGGCTTTATTTCATTAAAATTTATTTTTTTTAAAATGTGTGTGTTTTATTTTTTTTCATGCAAAGGTTAATAATTTTATTGTCAAATTTCAGCTCTCTCAATTTTTAAACCCGGGGTTAAAAGGGCACCTTTAAAAAAAAGGGGGGTTTTTTAACCCCCCTATTCCCCCTTCCCCCCGCTACAGGGCAATGGGAATAACGGGCAAAAATGCCAAAAAAGGGGAATCAAAATTTAAAAATTTTCTTTCCGGGGGGTTGGGGGGAGATTTAGTAGCCAGGGGGGGGGGGGAAAAAAAAAATCCCCTCGGGGGGTTTTTACTGCCCCCACTCACGGCTTTTTTGTCTGGTTGCGAAAAAAGGGCGGGCCCCGTTTTTTTTTTTTTCAATTTTACCCTCATTAAAAAAATTTTTTTTAACTGTCCCTTGAATTTTTGGGCCCCCTAAAAAAATTTATTTTATATTCATCACTTCTACAAGTAAAAATAGCCCCTAATTTAATTTTTGGGTTTGTGAAAATGGAACCCAAAAGAAAAAACACTTTTGTACATAGGGGGTTAAACCCTGTCCTTTGTTCTGTTTTCCCCAAAAAATTTCATCATCTATGTGTGCAAATTTCACACCTTAGGGTTAATTAAAAAGGGTAAAAATTTTTGCAAAAAAGTCCTTTTTTTTTTTCAAGAATTTTCCCCTTTTTAATTTAAAACCCCCCCCCGGGGTAAAATTTTTGCACACATAACTGATGTAATTGTTTTTGCAAATCAGATACAAACGACATGAAAAGACAGGGTTAACCCTAGCACCAAGTGTCTTTTCCTGTCGGGTGCTGGCTTTTAAAAAACCGCTTTCCCCGGGGAAATTTAAAAAAGGGGTATTTTACTATTGAAGGTTAAAATACATATATGTATATTTTAATATGTCAAAATGACATGTTAATTTATTTTTTTAATTTTTCATGTGGGGAAAATTTGGGTTTTTAAAAAGGAAAAGGGGTTTTTTTTTTTATTTTACAAATATTTTGCCCCCCATGACTACTTTTTTTTTTGGGTATCGGTATGGGATCGCCGAATTTTAATGGTAGGCGATACCATTCCTTTCCGATACTTTTGGAATCGGAAAGTACGCTCAACTCTTTGTCTCTCTTGGTCCTTTTGGAAGCAGCTTTTTTCTGCAAGTTTCCTGCAACTTTCAGATAAGCTTTTTCGCTTTTTTGGGGTTTTTGTTTTCTTTGTTTTTCCCCTTCTGAGTGGGGCCCACTGGTCCCCCCCCGGGCCCTTTGCCTGGTCTTTTTTTCTCTTTTACTCGTTTATTTGTTCAGCCCCCTTTTTTCAGTGGCGGGGGTACTGGCCTTTACAAAAGGGTTTTCTATCTAGGGGGAAGGGGTCGTGGGGGCTCAGTATTTTTGGAATCAAAATGTTGGAATTTTTCCTAGAGTTTTTGGAACCCAGGCGAAAATTTTCCCCTTCCTTTCCTTTATTTGATATTTTGGGGCCCCCCCCGCGTTGTTACTCTATTTTTTTCCCCCGTTTTTATTTATCTTGCTCACCCCAAAAAATGGGGTGGGGGCAAACCTTTTCCCTTTTTGGGGCACTCCCCGGGGAAATTAGCTTTCCCCTTTCTATTTTTTGCTTAAAAAACCTCCCCGGCGGTCGGTCGTCGGTCATCGGGGTACCCCCACGGCTGCTTCTAGTTGGGGGGTTTTAGTTTGGGGCCCTGCATTTTTTTAGTTCCCATCCTCTCTGGTGTTTTCCCCCGGAAATTTTTCCCCCCCGGGGAAACCAAATCATAACAGTCATTTTTTGGAAAAACCCTGGCCCCCCGTTTTTTAATCTGTGCTACTGGGAATACATAGCATAAAATCTCTTTGAGCGCAGTCCTACTTTCCAAAAAAAAACTATTTTGAAAATAGCGACGTAATACTTTTAAAATGGGAACGCCCCCATAAACAAAGCACCGATTGAAGATTATCCCCGCATGTACTGGGGGAAGGGGAAGGGCTTTTTAAATTTTTGGGTTTTGGGGGGGGCAAAAAAAGATTTTTTTTTTTTTCCCGGGTTTAAAACTAATCATTGTAAAAAATCCAAAATCTTAACACTGTAAAAAAAAAAAGGGGGAACCCCAATTAAACAACATGAAAAAAACCCCAAGTCAATTACCCCTTCTAAAAATTTTTAACCTGCCCAGTTAAAGAAAACACGTTGTAAAAAAAATTTTTCCCTGATTTTGTGCAAATGAAACAGACAACAGAAAAAATCGGCTTTGGGAAAGACACCCCCTATAAAGGAGTGATCTGCAGGTGGGGACCCAGATCTTTTTCTTTTCTCATCCTTTTTGGGGTGTTGCAGGGGCACTTTTGCATTTTTCTTTTCTCTCAACCTTAGAGGGGGTTTTCAGTAGCAAGGGGGGGGTCAAAAACCCCCAGAAGTTTCTCAGGTAGTTAGCTTTCCAGGGGCACATTAAAACAACGTGGCCAAAAAGGGGAGCTGTGTCCCTTTAGCCTTTTTTTTCCAGAGGTGGGGAAAAACTACCAGGGGGCAGGCCCGTACCCAAATGTGGGGGGGCCCAGGAGGGGAAAACCCCGCCCCGGACTGCTACCCCTGCCTTTGGCAAGGGGGGAAAAATTAGCACTGCCATAGCCCCCTTTCAAATGCCCCTTTAGAGCCAAAAAACAATGTCTGCACAAAAGGTTTAAGAAAAAAACCGACTCCCTGAATGGCTTTAGCGCCCCAAAAGTCCCCCAATTTTGGGGTTGGGGTTTTTTAACCCCAAAACCCCCCCAGGGCAATTGGCAAATCCAGAGAACACTAAATTGGCAAATTCGCCCGGCGCCCCCGTGCCTTTACCAAAGAAGCGGGGTTTACACTCAGCACGGGGACAGACGTGACGAGTCTGGAGACTCAGGGAGCTCTGTTAACTCAACATCCTTCCCGCAAAAAAAAAAAATTTTTTTGGCAGTTCCGCTTCTAATGATAGTATAAAATTCATAAATTTTAAACCCGGGAAAAAACCCTATAAACAACTGTTAGCAACACCCCGTAAATAAAATTTTTTTCCCAAACCATATCTGCTGAACCCGGGGAAAATCTTGAGATTTAAAGACAAACGGGAAAGGTTCCCCCGGGGGATCTAACCGCCCCTAAAGGGGGTCCTAACTAATCCCCCCCTTGGGGACAAATAAGGGTTCAGGGGTCCAAGCCCAACCAAACCAAACCCTGCCCTCCTAAAAAACCCCCTAAACCCCAAAATCGTCCAAAAAGGACCCGACTCCCCCCAAAAAGGGTATGGGCGTCTTATAAATACACAGATTAGACATAAAACAACAATAACACTTTTTTGCTTTCACACTAAAAAACCAAGGAACATAAGGGCGGGGAAATTTTTTAACCCCAATTGACTTAGAACAACAAGGGGAGCTCAAACTAAAGTCTATCAGTTTTTTTCCCCTTCTTTTGGTCTGCTAAAGGTTTCACTGGAAACTCCCCAAATACAGGGGGGGAAATTTAAAAAGGAAACCAATCAACAAATAATCAATTGCGCCGGGAGAAACTGCACCCAGCCCCCACCCCCGACCCACAACAGAATTAACTCCCCCTACTGCCAAACACAAAGAAACAGCAGCTCATGTGAGAAGTCAAAATGTGAAACCCCGCCGATCTTGGGGGCATCAAAATGACTCCCCCCCCTTTTCTAGGGGGGGCCCCCCGGCCCCCCCTCAGGGGGGGGCCCCTCCCTGGGAGTTCGGGGAAGGTCCAAACCAAACGATCTGCGTTAACATCAGAGGGCGGGCCCCAGTCCCTCCTTTTGCCCCAAACCCCCTTCCAATGCCCAAAACAAAGGGGGCCCGGCGAAGACGTGATCTGATTTTGATACTTGAAATTCAAGTTACCATTGACCAACACAGGGGGAGGGGGAAAAAGGGGTAGGAAAGGGACGGTGCCACATACCTTTTAATAAGACTTTGGGAACACATTAAATTTTTTAAAACGGGGGGGGAAGGTCAGGAAATCCCAAAGGGGGAAATTTTGGGAAAACTGATCCTTTTTAGGGCCCCCGATAAAACCCGGGGCCCCGTTTCCGGGGGCATTTTAAAATTTTTTTTTTCCCCTGGTAAAAAACCATACCAGATCGTTCAATTTTTCGGGCCCAAAGAAACCCTCCCCTATCACCAACTTTTAAAAAGGGTTCCCCCCCAAACACTCAGTTATTCAAACCCCTCCCACACAGAAAAAGGGAAAAACGACGAGAAACGCCCCCCTCGGGAACCCCCAAAAAGGGGGCCCCCCCTTTTTAAAAAGAAAAAAACGGGGGATGGAAACCATATCCCCAAAAAAAGGGGGATTACCAGGATTTCCTCCGCCTGTTTTTTAAAGCAACCCCTCCCAGAGGCAAAAAGAAACCACCTTTTTGGTTCTCGGGAAAAAAACCCCGGAATATCCTAACTTTTTTTTCAACGCCTTTTTTTTTGGGCCCCGGGGAGAAAACCCAGGAAAATAACAATTGCTCCCCCGACGTAAAAAAAATCCCCCCCAAAAATTTTGGGGGAACAAAGGGGGCCCCCCTATCGAAAACCACTAAAAGGGGAACCCATGAATTTAAAAACTCCCCCTAAGAACCCTGCGCCAGAGTTTTAGAAATGGGGAAAGTGCAGGAAGGAAACGAAATTTGCCATCTTTGCCCTGTCAACAACCCCATATAAACGTATTCCCCTGATGAGGAGGAAGTCCGAAATGAAGCCATGATAAAGAGTCCATGGAGCTCCGGAAGTTCAAGGGAAAAAGGGGCCCCCCGGAGGGGGGGAGGGGTTTTAGACGAGCACACACCCCACATGACCGACAAAAGTTTTTAACCCCTTTTTAGCATTTTGGCCCCCAAAAAACCGCGAAAAAAGGGGAAAAAAAAAAAAACCTTACCCCCCCTGGATGCCCCTTTGAAACGAATTTTTGGGGGCCTCAATAATTTTTTTTCTAAAAAATTTGGAAAAAGTCCCCCCTTTGGGGGCCCCGCGGGGGGGCCCCCGACCTTAACACCTCCCCTAAAACTCAGAAAATACAGCGACACTACCCCCCCTCCTAAAGGGGTAGGCCCGGGGGCATCCTTCTCCCGCCCCCGGGAAACTGCGAACAAGCCCCACCCCTTTTCTTCTTAGACCCCGGCGATAAGTGACGACAAAAATTAAAAACCCGGAAAAAACAACGCCCCTCGACTTGTCGAATTCAAAGCTTACGGGTTCCAATACAACGGGGTTTTTGTGATCTTAAAACTAAGGGTGGGAACCCGCCCCCCCCCCCAAAAAAATCCCCTTTTTTCAAAAGCTAATTTAAAGGGCCCAAAAAATTCCCTATTCCCCCAATCAAAATTTTCCTTTTTGGGGGAAAAAAATTTTTTTAGAAAAAAAGCGCACGGATGCCATTTCCAGGGACGGCCCCGGGGGGCAATATAGCCCCCACCCCTACGTCAACGCCCCACCCCCACAAGAAGGCTTTGATGCATCGTTTGGTTGGGGGGGAAAAGGGTGCCGAAAAAAATTTCTTCAAAGGGAAAAAAGGGTTTACAACTTTTTTCCGCCCCTTTAGAAAAACCGTCCCCTTTTCCCTTTTCAGTCAGGAAAAAAGGTTTTAAAAAGAAGATGGAAATTACCAAAAAAATTTGGGGAGTAGTTAGAAAAACCCCCAAAAAAAGCTGCAGAGCCTTTTAAAACCCCCCGGGACCCCCTTCAACACTGCTCTCATTTTTTAGGCCCCAAAGGGAAAGGGTGCCCAAAAAAAACCCAAAAAAAGAATTTTTGTACGGCAAATACCATTTTTTCCCATTTGGGGGTAAAATTTAAATTTTCTCGCAAGATCTGCAACACCTGTCCCCACAGCCCCGATGAACAAAAACTGCGAGAAAAAATTTAAAAAGTCTCCAAAATACAACCACAAACACCCCACAAGGTGACAAAAATGTCAAACCCCAAAAATTTGGGGGAAAACTGCTGGTAGATCCAAACCCAAAAAGGGATACTAGGTTTCATAATGTCCCTCCGGCGTGTTAAACCCTTTTCCCCCCCCCCCCCCTTTTTTTTTCCTAATCAATTATACGCCCCCCCGAGACCCAAAATTTTAAAAAACCTTTGGCCCCAAAAAATTTGATTGAAGGGTCGGAAAAGAGGAGGGTAGGGGTCCGAACAGTAAAACCGATTAAGTTTTGCGGAGACCCCAAAAAAGGGGGACCCCATTTTTTTCCCCTTTTCACAAAGAAAAACCCCCCCCGGCTACGGGGGGGAGAGGTCTAATATGCCCTTTGGCCAACTTTCAAAAATATAATTTTTCATACCTGCCTCTCAGGCCCCGAAAGATATACAACCACTTTGGAAATTTTGCATCGGGGAAAGGGGAAAATAGAGCAGTCATACACGCGATGAGGGGGCAACCCCCTGAAAAAACCCCCCCCCAGAGAAAACTCCCAAAACCCCAAAAAAAGGGGGGCAATGTACTGGGGAAAATCGCACTGATGACTTTTTCATGCAGTTGTTTTTTTCAAAACCACCCCTTTGGGGTTATTTTTTTCCGGGGCCCCCCATTAATAAAGGGGGTTTTTTTAAAAACCAAACCCAAAGGGGGTCCCAAACAAGGGAGTGGGGAGAAACCCCCCCAACCCCAAAAAGATAATTTTGCCTTTTTATTGCCCCCCCCGAAAGGGCAATTTATGAACCCCCATAACAAAGCTAATTTGGGGCCGGGGCCGGCTAAAGGGGAAAAAAAGGGGTCGTAATTATCTACAACATAACCGGGATCCCGGAGGAAAAATGCCGGATTGAGGGTCCCCTTGCAAAGAAGATAACAAATTCCCACCCTGCCCCCATCCCGATGATCGGGCCGAAGCCGAAAATACAATTTAATGCCCCCGGAAGGAAAAATTTGTCTCGCCCCCAGTAACCGTCCGGGAGCAACCTAGGTTCAACTCTGGTTTGCTCCGGGGGGACAAAATTTTGGGGTTTTAAAGTCCGTCCCCGGGGAAAACCTGAAAATCAGGCCAGCGGGGGTACGACCCCCGGGGAACGGGGGAAAATTTTTTTTGGGGCCCGTGAAAAAGTCACCGTTTTGTATCAAGTCAGTAAATTTAATACAGGAAC
The DNA here is from genome assembly GCA_033576555.1 of Oophaga sylvatica. NCBI lineage: Eukaryota > Metazoa > Chordata > Amphibia > Anura > Dendrobatidae > Oophaga > Oophaga sylvatica. Next base: position 29,756 of record JARQOD010006031.1, on the reverse strand, counting down.
AACACCTAAAAAACTAGTTTGAACCCCCATGTAAGTATAAAAGATTTACCTGACCGATATTGCAAACCCGGGGTTTAAACTTGGGGCTTGAGAGGAAACGGAAAGAGTTGGAGGGGTCTAACCTGACCCAAACGGGGTCCTAACTAACCCCTTTCCCTTGGGTCGTAATGTTCAGAGGCCAAGCCCCAAAAACCTGTCCCTATAACCCTAACCTTGTTAATCACCAAAAAAAGACCATACCCCAAAGGGATATGGGCATCTTACTAAATACACAGATTAAAATTTAAAACAGCAGGAAACACTGCTTGATACACACTCAAAACCAAAGGAAATAATGGTCGGGAAATAAACTCTAACCAAGTTGATTTTAACAACAAGACCACAACAAAGTCTTACAGATTTTTCCTATTTGGGCGCATAAGGGGTTTCCGGCAACCCCCCCAACATACAACCGGGAATTTTTAAAGGGAAAAAAAAATAACAAATAATCAATTGCACCGGGAAAAACTGAAAACCCCCGCCGCACCGAGCACAACAGAATTAATCCCTAGCCCCCAAAACAAAGAAACGCCCCAGCTGTGAGAAGTAAAAAAGTGAAAACCCCGAGACTTGTGAAAAGCACCATGACGGGGAGGGATCTAATGGTGGGGAGGCATTTCTTGGAGGACGACAAACCCATGTGCTCACCAAGGTACCTGATGCCTTGGACCGAAAGAGATCCTCAACCCCTTTGAGACCATAGCGTGCTTGTCCGGGGGCCTCCTAATGCAGGACAATGTCTACTTCATGTGTTGGAGTGGGTCAGCATCCCCCCAAGATAAAAGGGTTTAAAACTATGGACTGGCCGCCCTTTCCCCAGACCTAACCATTGAGCCACTGGCAGCATGTTTGCTCCATCCCCCAACGCACATTGTCCACAGACTGCCAGGATTTTGGATCTTTTGCCAGGTTGGGGGAAACCCCCCCGGGGAAAACATCGAACCTCATCAGGAGCATCCCGGCATTGTGGGGGTATCATCAGGGGGGCCACCACAAACTGAGCCCTTTTTTGACTTGTTTCCCTTTAATTTTGTTTTTTTTTAATTTTTTTTGACTGGTTTCCACTTTATTTGGGGTCTCCCAAACCCGGGGCCCCTTTGGGGTTAAAAATTTTTTTTCCTTGATGTTTTTTTTGTGATTATTTTACACCATTCAATTTTTACAGAAAAAAGTTTTCAATGAGAAATTTCATTTTTTTTGATTGGATGGTTTTTTGAGTGTTCCCTTATTTTTTGAGCAGTGTATTTTTAAAAAATTTTTACAAAAAAAACTTTTTTTAAAAAAAATCACTTTTTTTAAAAAAGGGGCTTTATGATTTTTTGCTTTATTTAGTTTTTTGGGTGTACTGACATTTCAGGGGATGAAAGGCAATTTTTTTTCATACATTTCCAAAAGTTTTTGAAAATTTTAAGAAACAATGTCTCAGAATTTTTATTTTTTGTAAGTACAGATATTAACAAATTTTTGGTGTTGGAGAGTTACAATTGGGGGAAAAACTTTTTTGATTTTTCAAAAGAAAAATTCTACAAGAAATAAAAAAAAAATTTTTTTTTTTTTCCTGTGAACCACTATTGCAGGATTTTTGGCACCGTTTTTTTTTAAAAATTTTCCAGAAAGAAATCTTATACCGGTTCTCCCCCAAACCCTGCCTAAACGAAGCAAAAAAGGTGGGGAATGCTGCGAAGTCTCTCGCCAAGCGTGTCCCACTGCACGCCTGTCAAGGATGGGGCGCACTTCAGGATTCTGCACCGCACCCACTCCTCAGCACGAGCACCGCACACTGATTAGCTGTGCGCTCTACGCTCTGCACTCTCATGGCTCCTGAGAGCACTCACGTAAGTTCTGTTGGGGCAACGGCTCCGGACCTCTCTCAGAGCGCTGCACATTCTTGCTTCCTCTCTCGCTGCCGGCGGGAACCCTCTGCCTTTTTCCCCGCGCTTCCTGCTCTTTGACTGGTTTGACCACGCCCCCCTCTCACCAGGTAATGGATCCTGTCCGGTTCCCCATTCCTTCTCCCCGGCAACATTGGACACAGCCTTGACAGTTCCGGACCCGGAGTTGTGCAGTTACCCGCAGCCCTGTCTTCCTCCTTACAGATGATCATATCCTAGATCCAGGAGAACTGTCCATGGAAGGTCAGGCCTTGTCCCCCCGTCCTCTCACTCTATTTGCTTTCTCCTCTCCAGTTGTCTTCATTACTCGGTGGCTCGGCTGACATCTTTGTGCACATACTTACATTCAAGAACGAATCTTTGCTTGAGACCTCATCTCACCAGTATTTGAACCCACAACCTGCACCATTGTAGCAGTAGTCAAAGATGTAAGCTACAGCCTGCACTGACAGGTATGGGAGAACTTACTATACTTGAATGTGTATTTTAGGCTCTGAAACTTGTACTCTAGAAGAAAAATTAAGTCAGATTTTTTATTCATATAAAAATTAAGAAAAACCAAAAAACCCTTGCGAAGCATTGATGAAACTGAGTCTGGTGCTTGGTGGTGAGCCAAATCGTATATCTCTCATGATATAACAATATTTTATATGTGACTTTTTGTAGGATATTGTCACGGCTGTGTCAGGTGTGACAGACAGTCATCCTGAATCCAGCTGTAGAAGGTCTTTGCATTTAGTTCAAGCACTTTCTTGAATTTTGCATCTCTGTTATAGAGCGATATCCTTTCTCCCTCCAAGGACCCAATAGTTACCTCCACCTTCTGCTGATAATCACACACCTTGCTGATAGTTTCAATACATTCAATTGCTGCAGAATAGTGCAGGTGTTAGCTCATTTTCCCGTAAGTTCTAGCAGTCGGTTATTGTCTTCCCTGAGGACCCTTGGAGGATTGCTGGCTTGACATCTCGGTTGCCTTCTCAAGCAAGTGTTTTCTCCCATCCGTCTACCCTCTCTGTCTTTAGTTTTAGTGGGGACTGACTAGTGGGTTAACCCATCCCCTCCCTATGTAGGGCCTATCGCTAGGGTCAGGCAGGAATAAGGTTCCTGCTCGGCAAAAGGTGAAGAACTATATAGGGACAATTAGGGCAGACAGGGTAATTTTAGATCTGCCTATGTTTCCACTTCCCTCTTACCTAGTGTTTGGTCTCCCCCTTCCCTCTTCCCATTGTTGTGCACTTACTTATCCTTCACCAAACGCGACATTAACACCTGCCATACACTTTTTTCAAAAAAAAAAACTGACAATTGTTTTTTTTTTGTTTGTTTTTTCTCTGTGTTTTTTTTTTCTTTTCAGGTTTCATGGATCCCATTTCTGTGTTGGCAGAGCAGCTGCAGAGGTTGTCACTGGAGGTGACGGACCTGCGTTCTGAGTCTAAGCGGCAAAAGCATCAGCTGCAGGCTCCTACTGTGGGGAACTCTGCAGGTAGGCCGGTCCAGCTTGAACCCAAAATTGCTCTCCCAGACATGTTTTTTGTATTTAAGGAAGCTTACTTCTCTGGGGATGAGGAGAAACGAGTGGGAATTGTGATTTCACTGTTGCAAGGGATCCTCAATCCTGGCTTTTTCTATTTTTCCACAGGATTTCTATTTGTCTCCAGTCCACAGAAGGGTTTTTCAAGGCTTTAGCCCTTATCTATGATAATCCTGACCATATTTCCATGCTGAATCCAGGTTTGTCAACTTCAGTAAGGAATTCGTTCAGTGGAGACTTACAGCTCTGAATTCCGGAGATGGGCAACCAATACCAAATGGAATGACCCACTCTTAGAAGACAATTTTGCCAAGGTCTTAATGAAAGGTTAAAGATGCTTTGGCAGTGTATTAAACTCCTGAGTCACTGGAGGCTGCCATTTCATTGGCTGTACGGGTGGATAGATGCCTTCGGGATTGATGGGTAAGGCCACCTTCTCCTGAGCCTTCTTTCCGGGACAATACCCCGGTGTCGGGGGGAAGGTCCGGGGGTGAACCTATACTTGTAGAGTTAGAGGAACCCATGCAGTTAGAAGGTGCGTCCGCTTCATATGTCTCCTGTGACATTCGCAAGAAAAAGGGCATGTGTTTTTTTTTGTGGGAGGAAGGGACATTTTATTGGGGTCTGTCCTTTGATTCTCAAACAAAAAGAGACTTGATTAACTCTTGGGAGCCTGGAGTTTGATAATCAAAGGGTAAGTTCATCTTCAACTTGTTATTCTCAGCTTGACCTTACAGCAGAGGTGGTGCTACAGAGCAGACTGAGAAAATTTCTGTGTTTGTAGACAGTGGAGCAGGAGTTAGTATGGTGGATGCTGAGTTTGCTAAACTCATTGGCTTGCTTGATCTACCTTAGCTAAGCCTATTCCTATTACACCATCAACTCAGCAACACTTGCACAGAAAGCACTGACACCAATTGTACATAACATAAGACTGAGGGTGGGGTCTTTCTATTATCAGGAAATTCCTTGTTATATCATGGAGCATCTCTACCTCCAACAGTTCTGGGTTTACCTTGGTTCATGAAATATAATTCGACAGTGGATTGGCAATCCAGAGAAATTATGGAGTGGGGCAATTACTGTCATGATAACTGGCTAAACTTTCCCTTTCTGCAGTATCTACGGGGACCTTACCCCCATTTTTGCCTGGGTTTGAGGATGTATTTTCTGAGAAGGGTGTCAGGATTTGCCCCCCAATCGGCATATAACTGTCCTATTAATCTGACTCCCAGTGCTAAACTACCAAAGTCCAGACTGTACAATCAGTCCGGTCCTGAAAGACAAGCATGAAAGATTTTATTGCTGAGAGTCTTGAGAGTCTTGAAAAGGGACATATCAGACCTTCAACTTTGCCCATGCCACATGGTTCTTTTAGTGAAAAAGAAGATGGCGGTCTCCGTCCCTGTTTAGATTTCAGGAATTGAATCTAATTACTATCCAAGATCCATTTCCTCTTTCTCTGATTTCAGATTTATTCAACTAGGTGTTGGGAGCTAAGGTTTCTCCAAGTTGGATTTAAGGGAGGCTTATAACCTAGTTAGAATCAGGGAGGGGAATGAATGGAAAATGGTGTTCAATACCCCCGAAGGACATTTCGAGAGTCTCATTATGCCTTTCGGTCTGACTAATGCATCAGCGGTGTTTTAGCATGTAATTAATGATATCTTCCATCATGTGGTGGGCAGGTTTGTGGTGTCTATCTGGATGATATTTAGATTTATTCATCTGATTTGGAGACACATCGGGGGGCATGTGAGACAGGTGCTTCACATATTAAGGGATAACAAGCTTTATGCCAAACCAGAGAAATGAGTTGTCGCCGTTCAGGAGATGCTTTTTTGGGAAACTTTTTGCCTTCTTCGGGTTTTCAGGTGGATCCAAAAAAGGTTCAGGATGTATTCGACTGGGACCATCCTGAGAATCTGAAGGCATTACAGCATTTTCTGGGTTTTACTAATTTTTACCAGAAGTTTATTCAAAATTATTCGGTAATTGTGAAACCCCTTACTGACATGATAAGGAGGGGTCTGATTTTTATAAATGGTTGGATGCTGATCAGCAGGATTTTTCTTCCTTAAAGAGTTGTTTTGACACTGCACCTATACTTAGTCAACAGGATGTTTCTCGACTTTTTTCGTAGAAGTAGATGCGTCGGAAGTGGGGGTTGGGGCTGTGTTGTCCCAGGATCTGTCCCTTGGTAAATGATGTCCATGCACCTTCTTTTGCAAAAGATTATCCTCGGATGAAAGAAATATGACAGGTTCATATCTTCAAATCGGCTAAATGTCTCAATCCTAGGCAAGCTAGGTGGTCCTTGTTCTTTACTAGATTCAATTTTGTGGTCACTTTCCATCCAGGAGGTAAAAACACCAAGGCGGATGCTTTGTCCTGGAGCTTTCCTAGGAGTGGTGACCATGAGGACCCTGCCCCAATTTTACAGAAGGGGGTAGTCATCTCGGTCATATACCCTGACTTGGATGGTGAGGTGTTGGAGGCTCGGGGGACGCCCCTGTATCCTGCCCTTCGAGGAGGTTATTTGTATCATTTGATTTGCACCATAAAGTAATTAGGGAACATCATAACTCTGTACTTGCTGGTAATCCTTGGGTAAGGCGACCGCGGACCTCCTTTCTCGTTGTTTTTTGTGGCCGGAGTTGAACAGGTGTTTGCTTGCAGTGTTTGCGTATGTTCTAAAGTACTGCATACCCGTTGGTCTGGTCCTCTTCTTCTACTACTCATTCCTAGCAGACCTGTAAAGGTCCAGGCAGGTACGCTGGATGCAGTGGCATGCAGGAGGCAGATCAAGAGTTAACAGGGGATTATTACAGGAATACTCCACGCAGGGAGGTAGTAATTGGGGGAAATGGTTGGCAAAGTTTAAACAGCAAACAAGGGTTCAATAACCACTAGCACTTATCCGTCAGTTGCTCTCAGGGGATGAAGGCGAACAGGATCCACGATGACGTTATAAGCGATGGGTGAAGACTCTGGCCTGGTCCCGGAGGAATGTGAGATAGTGGCTCCAGACCGTTGTAACGTATCCTGACGCTCCTGGAGGCATTCTGAAGGTTCTGGGGCAAAGTCTCAGCGGAGGGGAAGCTGAAGGCCCCAGAATGCAAGGTCCATGAGGAAGGGGAGAGCCCGAGAGGGAGTCAACCGACTCCGAGACCGTTCCCAGGTCCGGTCCACAAAAAGCACTGCCAGCAGACAGCGGCATGACTCGGGAGGCCTCTGAAGTGTCAGGGTTTGAAGCAGTAATGGTCACACGCTGGTAACAGTCTGACTGCATATGTCTGGAGATTCGGCTGTCCGTCCTGGCTTGCAGGAGCTGAGGTTAGGAGAATGAGTTAATTTCTCCTGCTGAGAGCTCTGTCTTCCCATCAAAAGCCCTGCTTTCCCCCACTCTGCCCCTTTTATCTCCGACCCGCCCCCTGCAGTCAAGTGCAAAGGTCGGTCCAGGCTAGAATGTGGTTCGCTCGGAGCGTCGCAAGTCAGAGGAAGTATTGAAGTCCCCTTTAGTAGTCGAGACAGGCTGCCTAACTGTGTGTGAAGATGTGTCATCTCCTGCTGAAAAACTTTCTTCCAGGACTTCAGGGCTTGTCCCTCTGGTAGTTACTCGGAGTCATCTTCTTCTTCATCCTCTCTTATAACTGGTGGAAATACTTCCGGACTCTCAGGAACCTCTTTTTGTTGAGCAGGGTTTTCTGACTGGCAAGGCAGAAGCATATTGCGGTGGACAACTCGAGTACCGATGGACAACTCGAGTACCGAATCCTTCCTCACCTTCTTAGAACACACACAAAAAAAAATTCCAGCTCAAGGCGAAGTGGCTAAAAGAGAGCAATTTTATTGGTCAACTACAAAAAGAATGAAAAATTCATATAAAAAATTCTTACTACAGCAAATATCTCTGCACACCAGAGGAGAAGATCTACGCGTTTCAACTTAATAAAGTCTTATTCATGATCTAACCCAATATGCAATCCTCCTCTCTTTAAACCCCACAAGTGGTTCTGATTGGATCAACAATAAAAAATGCAAATATCAAATGTTATATTGTTGAAAAACAATCAATATTCATGTAATAAAAACATACAATCAAGCTCTCAGCAAAACACTTGTTGCAAATGACAGATTTAGTACAGTTTTTTTTAAAAAAAACTCTAACTCCAGCTCGGTGATTTCTTTTCATGCACGGCCAAACAGCAGGGTGTATGGGTATACCCTGTGTTTCGGTGTACCCGGTTATTGTACACCCAAACTAATCGACTACATATTCAGGCCATTGGGCCTTTCGATCTTACTCCAGAGTCCTCAGCATTTGTATTAGTGTCTGATTGAACTGCTCACACGCTCCATTACCCTGTGAGTGATACGGTGTGGTGCATGACTTTTCGATTTGGTACATTCGGTGCAGCTCTTCCATTTACCTTTCCAAAGAAGCTGGCTCCTTGGTCCGAATGAATACGCCTTGCACAACTGTAGACCTGAATGAAATTTTTGCAAATGGCGTGAGTAGCGGATTCTGCGGTCTAGTCTCGAGTTGGGGTCACAACGGCAAATTTCGTGAAGTGGTCTACCATTACAGGCAATGTTCGTAGCCCTGATGGGCCGACCCGATTGTCAAATAATCTACTGTTAGCAGCTCTAGGGGAGCGCCTGGACGGGAGCTCTCTGTTCTGGTGGTTTTGCTATCTCGCACGTTCTGCAGAGCTGACACGCTTCCTCTACTACAGTTTTTAGTCATGGATGATAAACAAATCGTTGTAGCAATTGAAACGTTTTTTTCTTGTCCAAAATGTGCTCCCCGCTGATGTGCTTCAGTAGCAACTTTTAGCAGTAGTGTCTCCGGAATTATTACCTGCCTGGTGATCCCCAACTCTTTTTGTAACTGAACTTTCCGGTATAATAATCCACTCTTCATCTGGAGGCGTTCCCACTGTCGAATAATCCGCACGGTTCCCGGAGAGAGGTCATTCCTTTGTTCTTGACTGGGTAGTTGTCTCGACGTCACCCATTGTCTCATTAGGGCAAGGTCTGTGTCCTCCTGTTGTAACCGGACATACTCGTCACATGTTCGGCCCAGAGTTCCTTCTGGGCCTGTACTTGGGCTTGCTCTTGCATAGCTTCCACCATCCTGGCAGTACTCTGGAACTTGGGAATTTCGTCATCTTCCAACTCCTCATCCCTGCTGTGTCCTGGTTGAGCATGTTTTATCCGTGATAATGCATCCGCTTGCATTTTCTCGACCCCTCTTTTGTAAATGATCTTATACCAAAACTTAGCCATCCGAACCATCTATCATTGTTCCAGGCCCTCATCTTCACATTTGGCCAGTGGGTTGTTGTCAGTCCGCACTTAGACTACAGACCCGGATAAGTATTCTGCGAATCTCTCCATCATAGGTCACACCAACGCCAGCAGCTCAAGCTTAAAGGAACTGTATTTGTCCGGATTTCGTTCGGAACCGTGAAGGGATCGACTTGCATACATGATCACCTTCTCTTTTCCGTCCTGTATCTGCAACAGCACAGCCCCTAGCCCGTGCAGGCTCCCGTCGGTCTGGAGAATAAATGGTTCAGAGAAATCCACGTAAGCTAACACCGGGGCTTCCATCAGTGCCCTCTTCAGATTTTGGAAGGCTTCCTCTTGACGTTGTCACCATCGGATGGTTCGGTTCTTTGAGTCTGACGGCACTCCCTTTAAAAGCTCCAGTAATGGGTTCACCTCGCGGGCAAAATTTTTCACAAAGGGCCGGTATTATCCTGTCAGTCCTAGGAAGGCTCGTATGTCTTTTACCGTCTCCGGTGTGGGCCAGTCCCGTATTACAGCAATTTTCTCCCGAGATGGCTTTACTCCTTCCGCAGAGACTACGTGGCCTAAGTATTCAATTTGGGTATGGAACAAATGACATTTTTGTGGTTTTACTTTTAGTTCATGCTTTTGGAGGTGACTTAACACTTGTTCTAGCCTCTGTAGATGGTCTTTAAAGGAAGTGGCATAAACTATAATGTCATCCAGAAAAATGAGCGTGGTCGCAAAGTTTTAATAGCCCAGCATCTTTCCATCAGCCGTTGAAATGTTCCTGGAGCAGTGGCCAACCCGAATGGCATCCTATTAAATTCATACAGTCCCATTGGGAGTATAAAGGAAATTTGGACCAGTCCTGCTCCAACATCGGCACTTGCCAGTATCCGCTAGCCTGGTCCAAGGTTGAAACAAATTTGGCCTTCCCCCAACGCAAACAGGGATTCCTCGATTCTGGGCAATGGATATGCATCTTTTAAAGTGCAGACATTGAGTTTGCGATAATCTACACAAAAACGCATCGTTCCATCTTTTTTCTTCACCAGCACTATAATTGCAGCCCATGGGCTTTGGCTCTCTCTAATTACGCCCTTCTGCAGCATTTGGCCCAGCATACTTTTTACCTCTTGGTACATTTGTGGAGGTATTTGATGGTATCATTCCCTTATGGGTGCAGCACTCACCGTCAGTATTTCATGGGTAATGGCGGTGATGCAGCCAAAATCATCCTCATGACAAGCGAAGACGTCCCGGTACCACCCCTCATTGGTGCCTCCATCTGTTGTACTTGTGACGGACTAAGATCAGATAGCTCAGCCCGCATCTACTCTGGTATCTGCCACCCCTCCTGAAGATGCTGAGGCTCTGGCGCCAAAGAAGAGTCCACCTCCACTGTCCACGGATCTTCCTGCTTTACTGTCAACTGTAGAGCCTGAGGTGGAGTTACTTCTTCGGGCATGCCCATAATCCAAGCCACTTCATGCCTAGGGGAAATTGTAATGTCCTGTGCTCTTAGGTTGACATAGCGTACAGGGACCATTCCATCCTGAACTATGGCTAGGGAGCGGGCTGCAAGGATCCCTGACCGTAGTTGTTCAGAAAAAGAAGGATCAACTTGAATCTCCACCCCCTCAAGTGGTAAGCGGGGTTGGACAGGCAGGGTCAGCATGGTCTGCCCCGGTGGCAGAACAAGTTTGTCCCCAGTCGGTTTCGAGGTGCCTCCAGCCTTCTTTACCTCAGCAAACTCCCCCCTAATGTCTTGAAGCTATTTCTGCAATTCTTCCATTGGGGTTCGAGATCTGACTTACGGACACCTCACCACTCTGGACTTTCCCTACCGGAACTGTCACCCCTTGTTTCTGCTCCCGCGTACGAGCTTCACTCCCTATCTCAGAGAAGGTCAGGCGATGGTTCACCCCAACTGCTCCCATAGGGCCTGTTTTGTCAATAGATCCCTCAGGCCTGTCACTAACTGGTCCCGCAGCATCATGTCCATAGGTCCCACACCTATGCCGCCGTTTCTAATGATGGCAGTGTGTAACTCCTGCAGGGCATTCATGTACTGTCTCATAGTCTCTCCCTCTGCATTCGATTGAACAACCACATCCATAGTTCCTCTACGTCTGTGGGGTCCCCGTGGGTCTCCTCCAAAATTTGCAACACTTTATTAAAGTTATCTCGTTCCCTGGGAGGTCGTAGCATAGCCAAGTCCCTGGCCTCTCTATCCAGTGCCATAATGGCCATCTCGGCTTCCAATGCAGGGGTCGTGGGATGCATTCTCAGCATCCCCCTCATCCAGCTCCATAACATGATATTGTTCCCCACAAATTTAGGAAGATTATTCAACATTGCCACCAAGGAAATGCTGGACCTGGAGCCGACCCCCAACTGCTTGATCCGCCGCCTCCAAGCAGCTCGACCTCATCCTGCCGACAACACCAAGTGTAAGGGTCCAGGCAGGCACGTTGGATTCAGTGACACGCAGGAGGCAGATCAAGAGTTAACAGGGGAATATATTACAGGGATACTCCACGCAGTGAGGTAGTAATTGGGGGAAATGGTTGGCAAAGTTTAACCAGCAAACAAGGGTTCAATAAACACTGGCACTTATCCGTCAGTTGCTCTCAGGGGATGAAGGATCCGCGATGACATTGTAAGTGATGGGTGAAGACGCTGGCCTGGTCCCGGAGGAACATGAGACACTGGCTCTGGACCGTTGCAACGTATCCTGACGCTCAATAGGCGTTCTGAAGGTTCCAATGCGAAGTCTCAGTGGAAGGGAAGCTGAAGGCCCCAGAATGCAATGGCCATGAGGAATGGGAGAGCCCGGGAGGGAGTCAGTCGACTCTGAGTCCATTCCCAGGTCTGTACCATAACAAGCACGACCAGCAGACAGCAGCATGACGCGGGAGGTCTCTGAAGTGTCGGGGGTTAAAGCAGTAACGTTCACAAGCTGGTAACAGTTACTAACCTACCGATATCGGCATCAAGATTGTGGTTCTGGTGGTTGTGGATAGGTTCAGTAAAATGTCATCACTTTACCGGCACTTCCGAATGCGAGGACTCTTGCTCAGGTTTTTGTTAATGAGATTGTGAAGCTTCACGGGATTGCCTCCGATGGTGTCAAATCAGGGGATCCAATTTGCTTCTAAGTTCTGGAAAGCATTCTGTACTCAACTGCAGCTGTCCTTTTCCTCTGCTTTCCATCTTCAGTTGAATGGACAGACCGAGCGCACTTATCAGAATTTGGAGACTTACTCAGGTGTTTTGTCTCCGAAAACCAGTAGGATTGGGCATCTTACTTACCATTGGCCAAGTTTGCTATTAATAATCATCATCAAGAATCTATCGGCAGGTCACCATTCCTTGGTTTCCATCCACAGTTTGGTACTTTTAGTGGTGGAGGGGACTCGGGAGTTCCTGAGAAGAAACGTTTTTTGTCGCTTTCTTCAGTGTTGCAGGGGGGTTCAGAGTAATTTGAAGGTCATGGGAGACCTGTACAAACCTATGGCTGACAGAAAACGCTCGCCAGGTCCAGACCTAAGTGTGAATGACTTTGTGTGGTTGTCTACCAGGAATATCAAGTTGAAGATCCCTTCCTGGAAACTGGGACCTAGGTTTATTGGCCCTAAAAAGTAACCGCCATCACTAACGATGCAGCTTTTTGTCTTGAGTTACCCCAGGCTCTTAAAATTCACAATGTGTTCCACAGGTTTCTGCTCAAGAAGTATCTTGAACCTTTTGAGTCCTCTCCTCTGCCGCCACCCCCAATTCGATGATTGTGGATTCTTGTCTTCAGCGTTGTTCTTTCAGTATTTGGTGCACTGGAGGGGTTATGGTCCAGAAGAGAGGATGTGGGATTCAGCGCCTAGACAGGTTCATTCATTCCATGCCTCTCATCCTGAGAATCTGGGTCCTGACTGTCCAGAGGACACTTGTAGAAGGAGGGTACTGTCACAGGTGTGTCAGGTGTGACAGTCATCCTGGATCCAGCTGTAGAAGGTCTTTGCGTTTAGCTCAAGCACCTTCTTGATTTTTGCTTCTCTGTTATGGTTCAATATCCTTCTGCCTCTAGGAACTAATAGTTACCTACACCTTCTGCTGCTAATCACACACCTGTGCTGAATTTTAAATACATTCAATTACTAAAGAAAAAACAGAAAACTGAGCCGGAGTATGACTTGAATAACATGCATGGTGTAAAAGCATGTTCACACTGGCTATAGAAACAAACAAAACCAAAGAAAAGACAATGTGTGCATATACCCTAATGAAAATAAATAAGTAAAAAAGCAAGTGCATTGAATAATTAACATAGGGTACTTAGTAAAAACTGTTTTTGATCAAAGAAAGCATTAAGCTGTACCACCAAGATGTAGCGTCGGCGTCCCTGCCTTCTGCCAGGCAGGGACGCTGTTCCACTGCAGCAGCGTCCTCTGCCAGGCAGGGACGTCGCCCCCCTTACCCTTCCTCAGCGTCCTCCTTCCGCCCTGCTGGGGCCGCGCGCTCCTTCCCTGCTGCTGGACTTAGGGTGCGCGCCCGCGCCCTCCCCCGCTCTTAAAGGAGCCGCGCGCATTTTTCAAATAAGTCCCCGGCCAATGCCGGAGGACTCCACCCTATATTAAGGGCTTCCTCCTTAATGGAGGTGCCCGAGCAATGTTGTTGTTGCACTGTTTCACTCTGCTTCAGCCCTCAGGTCCCATTACCAGTTACCTGCCTGTTTCCTGCCCGTTTGCTGTATGCTACCTGTCCGCAAGTCTACCCGGAGGTTCGGACGTCACAAGTGGTGATCCACGGCTATTCCAGAGACTCTTGCCTGCTCACTTGGGAGCGATCATCTGCCATCTGACTGCAGCCCTACCCGGAGGTTCGGACGTCACAAGCGGTGATCCCCGGCTATTCCAGAGACTCTTGCCTGCTCACTTGGGAGCGATCATCTGCCATCTGACTGCAGCCCTACCCGGAGGTTCGGACGTCACAAGCGGTGATCCCCGGCTGTTCCAGAGACTCTCGCCTGCTCACTTGGGAGTGTCCATCCGCCATCTGCCTGCTAGCCTACCGGGAGGCTTCACCATCTCAGGTCGTATATACCTGTCCATCTAGAGACTGCCCCGGTTACTTGCTGTGACAACCTGCCTGTCAATCCAGAGACTGCCCCGGTCACTTGCCGTGACAACCTGCCTGTCTATCCAGAGACTACCCCGGTCACTTGCCGTGACAACCTGCCTGTCTATCCAGAGACTGCCCCGGTCACTTGCCGTGACAACCTGCCTGTCTATCCAGAGACTGCCCCGGTCACTTGCCGTGACAACCTGCCTGTCAATCCAGAGACTGCCCCGGTCACTTGCCGTGATCCTTTCCCGTATAACCAGAGACTGCCCCGTCACTTGCCGTGACTTCCTGTCCATCTCCCTGGGCGCCACCCGCTCTCTTACAAGTATAACCTTCTTGTATAAATAAAGCTCAGAGGTTCCACCTACCTGACCCGTTACAGTTTGCTCGGGCCATGGAACCCGGTGGCACCCAAACCCCTTCGCTATCTGACCTGTGTCATGAACTGTCTCGTCAGAGGTCTCAACAGGAGTCCATCCTGGGTCATCTGCGGTGTGTTAATTCCCGCCTGGACACTCTGAATACTTCCCCGACAACCACCGCGAGCACCATGACTCGCAATCCGGCAGTCCCGCTGCTTACCAACTCCGTGGTTTCTATTCCAGGACCTCGACTTTCAGCTCCTCCTCGGTTTGGAGGCGACCCTGCTCTGGCTCGGGGTTTCATCAACCAATGTACCCTGCATTTTGAACTTCTGGCACACCAGTTTAACTCTGACCAAAATTGCCTTCATCATGTCACATCTCACCGGAGAGGCCCTGGCCTGGCTAAATCCTCTTTGGGAAAGAGAAGATCCTCTGGTGTCTAACCTGTCTGCTTTTCTCTTAGCCTTCCGGAAGGTATTCGATGAACCCGGACGGAAGACCTCCTCTGCATCATCTCTGCTGCGTCTTCGTCAGGAGAGTCTCACCGTGGGTCAATATGCCATAAGGTTTCGTACCCTTGCCTCAGAGCTGGCTTGGGATAATGACGCTCTGATAGCTGTCTTCTGGGAGGGTCTGTCCGGCCGCATTAAAGATGAACTTGCCGGTCGGGACATTCCAACCTCTCTCGATGACCTAATAACTCTGGCCAATCGAATTGATCTACGGTTCCAGGAGCGAGCCAAAGAGGTCACCCGTGAGAGAAGGTTTCCTCGCCTAGCTCCTTCATTTCAGAGACCTGTAACTCCTTCCGTATCTCCTCAAGTGCCCCCGGCAGAGCCCATGCAGGTCGACCAGACCAAGATGGTCAAAGCCCGTCAGGACTCACGCCGTGCTGAGGGGAGTTGCTTCTACTGTGGCAGTAAGGAGCACCGGATCCGTACCTGCCCAGAGAGGTCGGGAAACGCCTGTGTCTAGGTTCGCTCGGAGAGGTCCACCTAGACAAGAATAAATCCTCTTCATCTCTGCTGCTGTCTGTCTCAATTCTCCTCGGTGAGAACCGTTACTTCGAACTAGCCCAACTTGATTCTGGAGCAGCTGGGAATCTCGTTTCACAGGCTCTGGTAGAGAAATATCGCATTCCCACCAAACCTCTGCTTGAACCAGTATCTGTTGCTGCTGTAGATGGGGGTCTTCTACCACGTCCCATCCAGCTTATCACCGAGGCTATAACCCTGCAGGTAGGAATGTTACATTCTGAGAGTATCTCATTTCATGTTCTACCTGGACTCTCTCACGCTTTCTTACTAGGTCTGCCTTGGCTCCAAAAGCATGCACCCGTGCTCGACTGGCAGACTGGAGAGATTCTTCGCTGGGGACAGGACTGTCATCAAACGTGTCTGGTGCCTGTTCATCCTGTCCGTCCTTCTCCTACACCTGCTAATCTACCAGGACTCCCGATTCCATATTGGTCTTTCGCTGATGTCTTTAATAAAAAGGAAGCAGAGACATTACCCCCACACAGACCGTATGATTGCCCGATCGACCTGCTACCTGGTACTACGCCTCCCCGTGGTTTATTTACCCATTGTCCGCTGCTGAGACCAGGTCGATGTCCGAATATATCGAGGAGAACTTGGCCAAAGGATTCATCCGGAAATCTACCTCCCCAGCGGAGCGGGTTTCTTCTTCGTAAAAAAGAAAGACGGATCTCTCCGTCCCTGTATTGACTACAGAGGCTTAAATTTGATCACGGTGAAGAATAAGTACCCTCTTCCGCTCATTCCAGAATTGTTTGATCGACTTAGAGGGCGAGAATCTTCACCAAACTGGATCTTCGTGGGGCATACAACCTGGTTCGTATCCGTCGGGGAGATGAATGGAAGACGGCATTCAACACCCGGGACGGCCACTACGAGTATTTGGTGATGCCCTTTGGTCTCTGTAATGCTCCAGCAGTCTTTCAGGAGTTGGTCAATGACATCTTTCGGGACCTCCTCTACTCTTGCGTTGTGGTGTACCTAGACGATATCTTGGTCTTCTCTCCGGACCTCCAGTCTCACCGGAGGGATGTTCGTCAGGTTCTGCTCAGGCTCAGGCAGAATCACCTCTTCGCCAAATATGAGAAGTGCCTCTTTGAGCAGACCTCGCTTCCGTTTTTGGGCTACATCATTTCTCAGACAGGCCTACGAATGGATCCGGAGAAGCTGTCTGCCATCGAGAAGTGGCCTCGACCGGAGAGGTTGAAGGCCATTCAGCGGTTCCTGGGATTCGCCAACTATTACCGCCTCTTCATACCGCACTTCTCTTTCAGGACTGCTCCAATCTCCGCGCTCACCCGCAAGGATGCTAACCCCAAACAGTGGACGCCCGAAGCAGAGGAGGCCTTTCTTTCCTTAAAACAGGCCTTCTCTTCCGCTCCAGTGCTGCATCGCCCGGACGGCAACAAGCAGTTCTTCCTGGAGGTGGACGCTTCCTCCTCTGGAGCCGGAGCGGTACTCACTCAAAAATCTTCATCCGGAGGATGGTATCCTGCGGCTTCTTCTCCAAACTCTTCTCCTCCTCCGAGCGCAACTACTCCATAGGAGACCGAGAGTTATTGGGCATCAAGTTGGCATTGGAGGAGTGGCGTTACCTACTCGAGGGGGCTCTTCATCCGGTAATCATCTACACGGACCACAAGAATCTGGCTTACCTCCAGCATGCTCAGAGACTTAACCCTCGCCAAGCCCGGTGGTCCTTGTTTTTTGCCCGCTTCGATTTTCTCTTGCATTTTCGCCCGGTTGACAAGAACGTCAAGGCTGATGCCTTGTCCCGGTCTTTCCTGGTGACAGATCTCGAGGAAGAACCTAAACATATCATCGATCCCGCCAGAGTGATGCGGGTGGCTCCCGTGAGTCTAAATCGTCTCCCTCCTGGTAAGACGTTCGTATCAGTAACCGACCGGAAGAGAATCCTACACTGGGGTCATTCATCTAAACTAGCTGGCCACGCTGGTCAGAAAAAGACCCTCCAACTCATAACCCGGCATTATTGGTGGCCTACCCTGCACAAGGACGTAATAGACTTTGTATCTGCCTGTGTCTCCTGTGCCCGCAACAAAGTTCCGAGACACCTGCCTGCCGGCCGTCTTCTTCCGCTTCCTGTACCCGCTGCCCCCTGGCAGCATATAGCCATGGACTTCATAACAGATCTGCCCGTTTCTGCCGGTTGTACGGTTATTTGGGTGGTCGCTGACCGCTTTTCCAAGATGGCTCACTTCATTCCTCTGCCAGGTCTTCCGTCTGCACCCGAGTTGGCTAAAGACTTTATCCGCCACATCTTCCGTCTCCATGGTCTGCCTCGTCACATTGTGTCGGATCGTGGGGTACAGTTCACCTCACGTTTCTGGAGAGCCACTTGTAAGTTGCTAGACGTCACCTTGGATTTCTCCTCCGCTTACCACCCGCAGTCCAATGGACAAGTTGAACGAATCAATCAGAATCTGACCAGTTATCTCCGGCACTTCGTTAATGCCCACCATTCTGACTGGGTGGAGCTCCTGCCTTGGGCCGAATTCTCTTACAATAATCACGAGAGCGAATCTTCCTCCAAGTCTCCGTTTTTTGTAGTCTTCGGTCAGCACCCTCGGATCCCTGTTCCTGTCACCATCTCTGTGGACAATCCAGCTGCGGAATCTCTGGTTAGAGAATTTTCCTCCATATGGGAGAGTACCCGATCCGCACTCATTCAGTCATCCGAGCGTATGAAGAGACATGCTGACAAAAGACGTCTGGATCCTCCTCAATTCCGTCCTGGGGATAAGGTCTGGCTTTCGTCCAAGTATGTTCGGCTCAAGATTCCTTCCTACAAGTTAGGCCCTCAGTTCATCGGTCCCTTTGAGATCATCAGTCAGATCAACCCGGTGTCCTATAAATTGAAACTCCCGGCCAATTTGCGCATTCCTAACTCTTTCCATGTATCTCTCCTCAAACCGGTGGTACTTAACTCTTTTTTCAAGTCTACAGGTACACCTCCTGCTCCAGTGTCTGCTGACGATGAATTTGAGGTAGAGAACATTCTGGCCACCAAAAGGGTAGGAAGAAAGACTTATTTTTTGGTGGATTGGAAGGGGTTTGGTCCTGAGGAGAGAACGTGGGAGCCTCGGGAGAACATCCATGCCCCTCTCATCCTAGCTAAATTTCTTTCTGGCCTAAAGAGGGGGGGGCCTAGAGGGGGGAGGTACTGTAGCGTCGGCGTCCCTGCCTTCTACCAGGCAGGGACGCTGTTCCCCTGCAGCAGCGTCCTCTGCCAGGCAGGGACGTCGCCCCCCTTACCCTTCCTCAGCGTCCTCCTTCCGCCCTGCTGGGGCCGCGCGCTCCTTCCCTGCTGCTGGACTTAGGGTGCGCGCCCGCGCCCTCCCCCGCTCTTAAAGGAGCCGCGCGCATTTTTCAAATAAGTCCCCGGCCAATGCCGGAGGACTCCACCCTATATTAAGGGCTTCCTCCTTAATGGAGGTGCCCGAGCAATGTTGTTGTTGCACTGTTTCACTCTGCTTCAGCCCTCAGGTCCCGTTACCAGTTACCTGCCTGTTTCCTGCCCGTTTGCTGTATGCTACCTGTCCGCAAGTCTACCCGGAGGTTCGGACGTCACAAGTGGTGATCCACGGCTATTCCAGAGACTCTTGCCTGCTCACTTGGGAGCGATCATCTGCCATCTGACTGCAGCCCTACCCGGAGGTTCGGACGTCACAAGCGGTGATCCCCGGCTATTCCAGAGACTCTTGCCTGCTCACTTGGGAGCGATCATCTGCCATCTGACTGCAGCCCTACCCGGAGGTTCGGACGTCACAAGCGGTGATCCCCGGCTGTTCCAGAGACTCTCGCCTGCTCACTTGGGAATGTCCATCCGCCATCTGCCTGCTAGCCTACCGGGAGGCTTCACCATCTCAGGTCGTATATACCTGTCCATCTAGAGACTGCCCCGGTTACTTGCTGTGACAACCTGCCTGTCAATCCAGAGACTGCCCCGGTCACTTGCCGTGACAACCTGCCTGTCTATCCAGAGACTACCCCGGTCACTTGCCGTGACAACCTGCCTGTCTATCCAGAGACTGCCCCGGTCACTTGCCGTGACAACCTGCCTGTCTATCCAGAGACTGCCCCGGTCACTTGCCGTGACAACCTGCCTGTCAATCCAGAGACTGCCCCGGTCACTTGCCGTGATCCTTTCCCGTATAACCAGAGACTGCCCCGTCACTTGCCGTGACTTCCTGTCCATCTCCCTGGGCGCCACCTGCTCTCTTACAAGTATAACCTTCTTGTATAAATAAAGCTCAGAGGTTCCACCTACCTGACCCGTTACACAAGACAAGAAGTACCCCATTGGGACAGTACCTGCACTCTCTAATGTTACAACCTACCTACTGTGAATAGTAGCAGAGAGTCACTAAATACCCTATGTTAATTATTCAAATGCACTTGTTATTTTACTTATTTATTTTCATTAGGGTATACGCACACATTGTCTTTTCTTTGGTTTTGCTACAGTCAATTACTGCAGCATGGAGTCGATGTTAGCTCATTCTTGACGGAAGTTCTAGCAGTCGGTTAGGCTGAGGACCCTTGGAGGATGGCTGGCATGAAATCTCTGTTGTCTTCTCAAGCTAAGTGTTTCCCCCCATCCATCTACCCTCTCTGTCTTTAGTTTTGTCACGATTGGCTGCAGCAGCCAAGAAGCGGCCCAGCCCATAATCGCCCCCACGCTGACCGACCACCACAGCATGGGGCGGGCGTCCCCCGGAGACGCAATATGGACCATCCATATCGCAGAGGGGGACCCAGGCCTACCCGAACTAGGGAAGGGCAGAGACCAGGGTTCTGTGGCAGCTGAGCATGTGGACAAGGAAGAGACACGTAGAACTTGATTACACCGCACAACTTCAGGTATAGAGGAAGTAAAGTTTACTAAAGTAATATAGTAAAGACACATAGTACATAAATCAAACATGACTATGCCAGGCTCCCGATTCCACACCTCCCAGAAGGGTACCACCCAGAGGACCCCAAGGCACCAACGGATCACCGCGGCACACATAGGTGGGACATCAGGACACAGGCATGACATCAGGGTACACAAGGTCATCAGGACGCAGGCAAAACATCAGGGTACATGAGGTCGTCAGGACGCAGACAGGACTCATGAGGACATCAGGATCACGAACTCAGGAACACGAACTGGACCTCAGGAACATGGACACAGGAACATGGAATCAGGAACAAGGACCAGACATCAGGAACAAGGACTGGACATCAGGAACACGGACTGGACATCAGGTACACGGACTGGATCTCAGGAACATGGACTGGATCTCAGGAACACGGACTGGACATCAGGAACACGGACACAGGAACACTGACTGGATCTCAGGAACACAGACTCAGGAACACGGACTCAGGAACATGGGCAAGAGGCCACGGTCATCGGACTCCAGACATCTGGCAGCGACCTAAAAAGGAACCCAAGCGGTCTGGTGCAAGCCCCACCGGGTTGAACAGGGACAGCACTAAATTTAGGTCAATGCCCTGCAGTACCTGGCGGTCTGCTGACTGACCCCCATTCCACCACACCCCCACTGATATACCCTCATTCCAGGATACAAAGGAATGTTAAATGGGTGTGCCTTGGAGTTGTGGCCAGGGTCATAGTCAAAATTTGCAGTGGCACATGTAGCTTGTCCCTCATTCTGTTCTATAAAACTTGGGAGATATGGGTTGCTATAGGAGATGAGCGACTTTGCCTCCGGGAGGGTCGAGTCATGTTTCCAGCCACCCGACTTTCCCAAAAAACTTTCGAGACGAAGTCGAAAACCCGACCCCAATACAAGTCAATGGGGAATAAAAGTCGGCAGGGAGTGGAGGACAGTAAACACACCTATAGTGCCCATTTCAATGCCAACGACATCAATTCTTATTACTTAAGCTTGTCAACCTTAATTTACTTTATAATACTAGTAACGCACTGAAAAACTGGGGGTTATTTGGCTAAAGTTGTGGGGGGGGGGCAGGGCTGGCTCCATGTTTTCGTGGGCCCCGGCCAAAGAGTCTCAGTGGGCCCCTTTAACAAATACCACATACCACAATTCATGATGCTTCGATACGGCAGAGAAATATAGGTATGGTACAATGCCAAATACTTCACTTCTTACATTACATGAGTGATATCTATTGTAAATTCTACAATAGCTCAAAAAAAGGAAGGTATAGTCCTCCATACAGTATTATGAGCACCACATAGTGCGCCATACAGAATAATGAGCCCCAGACATTGCTCCATACATAATTGGTCACATATAATGTTCTATAAAGTATCTGATGAGTAGAGATGAGCGGTGTTCGACTAGAACTGTTCGCCAATTTCAAATTCGAGCTGTTTTGGGCGGCGTTCGAGTCGTTCGACAAACCTGAACGATTTGGAAAAAATCCGGCTGTTCGAGGTTATGTTCGATAACTGTTCGTGCACCTAAATCGTCACTGGATTTTTTAACAGTTATGCTGAGAATCACTGTTAATACATATTTTGAGTGTCCAGCGTGGCGGGGGAGGGGCATGGCATGGATCTCTGCAGAGATAATGAAGATCTCCATTTTTTTTTCTCTTTCCCGCATTTCCAGTGGGCGGTGCAGTCTGTCAGCCTATCAGCAGCGCTCACACGGAGCGAGGTGCTTTTTTTCACACAAGCAAGGGCATGTGTCATTGGCTGTGTATGTCAAATGTCCTTGCCCTATAAGACCCAGCCATTTCCCCCCTCGCCACCATTTTCTCCGTGCTGCAGCTCAATGTTAGACGGCACTGCTGCTGTTAGCGCTATATTGTGTGTGCATTGTGCAACAGCAACTGCAAGCGAAATCGCAGAGAAATAGAGAGGAAGGTTTAGGGAGTAGAGACTAGTTCGTAATTGCAGCCCTTTTGAGGGCTACGTTACATCAGTTCCTAGCAGTTTTAGCAGGCAGGTCTGTGCTCACTCTTAAATAGACAGATAGGTCAACTTGGGACAGTGAATATTTGTAATTGCAGTCCTTTTCAGGGCTAGGTTACAGCAGTTGCTATCACTTTTTGTCAGCTACACCAGCGTTCAAATCACTCCTAATTATTCGCTGCATCTATCCTGTTCAATAATTGTGTGCATAGTAGCAGTGTGTGCTACTCATTCTATTAGGGCATCTATACAAAGCTCCACCAGCCTTAAAAAACAAAAAAAAATTCTATCTGCATGTTGCTTGGACAATAATTTTGGGCATAGTAGCAGTCTGTGGTACTCATTGTATTAGGCCATCTCTACAAAGCTCCACCAGCCGTAAAAAACAAAAAAAAAATTCTATCTGCATGTTGCTTGGACAATAATTTTGGGCATAGTAGCAGTCTGTGGTACTCATTGTATTAGGCCATCTCTACAAAGCTCCACCAGCCTTAAAAAACAAAAAAAAAATTCTATCTGCATGTTGCTTGGACAATAATTTTGGGCATTGTAGCAGTCTGTGGTACTCATTGTATTAGGCCATGTCTACAAAGCTCCACCCGCGTTCAAATACTAAGAATTTTTTGCAGCCATCGTTTTTTGTGGAAACAACTCCACAGTTGTCAATTCGTTAACCACCAAAATGAATGGCAAAAGGCCTGCTGCTGGTGGAAAGGGGAATAGGTGTGTTGTGAAAGGAAAAAAATGTTGTGTCTGTGGGGTAGGTGTTAAAGCAACAGTAACATCTGCAGAAGAAAGACCATCTTCCAGCCAAACTAAGATGTCTACTTCTTTTAGTGGACAATGTGGTACGATCCCTTTCTTACGGGCATGCCCATCGCTACAAATTCCAGATGAGGCGCAAAAAAATAAGGTGCTTCAACAGATATCAAGTGCTCCTTTAAATCGGCTCTCCACCTCAACTTCAACAACACAAAAACTCCAGTCCTCAGAGGTGTCACCCCAATCGCACTTGCTTCCTCACAGCTCCCAAGTCTCCAACTGCCTGTCTGAGTATGGGGTAGAACAGATGGTTGAGTCTGCAGAGCTGTTTACTCATACTATAGCCTGGGAATCAGAGGTCGTCTCCACAGCTTCTGTGAATCCAGACGAGGAAATGATCTGCACTGATGCCCAGAATGTTTATGAGTCTGATCCAGGACCAGATGAAGAAGGTTCTGAGCATAATGTAGACCCTCATCCCCAAACTGTAACTCCTGTTGGTGGAGACAATGAGGAAGACGATGATGAGACTCAAATACCAGATGTGAGCGACAACTTGAGTTTTGTGTCAGGGCAGGAAGAGGGAGGAGTCCTGAGGAGATCATTTGCATATTCCCAGTTCATTCTGGGATAAGTGAAGAGTCTCCGCGAGCTCCAAGAACACTGTGTTAGGGGTCAAGTTCCCACTTCTGCACAACAGGAATCTCGAGCCATTCCGGCTGTGGTCTCCCATTCGTCTACGGCTGCAGTGGACTCTGCTCAGCTTAGACGTCGGTCCCAGCGTCTCGCCCAGTCTGGCAGTGTGCAGAGGATTACTGCTGCTCCTCCAGACTCTGCTATTGTGGCCAGTAATGGTTAACGGCGAGAAGATGTCTTTAGGACAAAGTCCTTGTTTTTCCCTTCTGAGCATGCCCAGGGTGAGATCTCTCATTGGAGATCAGGGTCGCATGCTCAGGTACTTCAGCAGCTCCTATTGGTCTGCCAGGAAGGTCCTGTGACTGCTGGTGTTCTGGAACAGGTTTTATTGGTCCTTGTTTCTGGCAGGTCCTGTAGCTGTTATTATAAAAGGGTGGCAATGCTGAGCCACCATGCGCTAGTATCAACCATTATATGCTTTGCGCCAGTGTGGTCATGCGTGTGTGTGGTTAGGGCCCGGCTGAAATAAGCCCCTAGAATACCGACTTAATCGGTGAGGAGTTTGGTATGCTAGTTGGTCAGGGTCTGTGTCCTAGATGCCCTAGATTACCGGCATAACCGGTGAGGAGTTTGATTGCCGTATTCATGGTCTGGACGCCATAGATTGCGGGTGACTCCCGCGAGGACATTAGCGCATGATCACGTTCTATGTTCGCTTAGCACTTACTGTGTACCTGGGTGCCTGACAGGACACAGAACTTTTTCTCAGTGGCTCTGTGACGTAACAGGGTTCGCTTTCAACGCTAGACAGCGCCCTAGCGTATTTATTTTGCGACTCAGTTGTGTTTAGTGAGTTCGCACACATCGCCATATAGCGCTGCGGCACTCCTTCTAGCGGCTCTATGAAATAACAGAGTTCGCACATATTGCTACAGCGCATTGCGGTGTTTATTTTGGCGACTCTGCGGGATAACAGAGTTCGCGTCTTGCGCCATTTTACTAGCAGCAGGTTCCGCCTGCACGGTGGACCCCGGGCTGCGAACGCACCTCCCTACCTCATATATTTGGTGCGTTCCGCAGACCCTAACATAATACTAGCGCCAGGGTCTGGCTAGTAAAATGGCGGATGACCAGCGTCTACCGCAGTACATCCAGCAGCTGAAGGGTAGGTTGGCGGCTCTTGAGCGCACAACCTCAGCTGTGGATGTTACCGCAGTCGCTGTTCAGACTGCTAGTGTGACTGCAACCAGTTTGTCTTCTGCCACCTCTGCCCCTACATTATCCCACCTCCCGCTTCCTGACAAGTTTGCTGGTGACAGCAAGCAATGTCGGGGATTCGTGAGTCAGTGCTCTATACAGCTCGAGCTTCTGGCTGCATATTTCCCCACGGATCGGGCACAAGTGGGTATTGTACTGTCTCTACTCTCGGGCAGAGCGTTGGAGTGGGCAACGCCGCTGTAGGAGCGCGACGATCGTGTGGTGCGGAGTGCTCCTCGTTTCCTGGAGGCTCTTAAAAAGGTCTTTTTAGGACCTCAGGTCACCCACGATACGGCGCTACAACTGCTGGCATTGGCACAGGGTTCGTCTTTGGTCAGTCAGTTTTCCGTCCAGTATCGGACTCTGGCCTCAGAGCTAGACTGGTCGGATAAAGTTCTCATTCCAGTCTACTGGCGAGGACTGGCTGACCATGTTAAGGATGCTTTGGCTACCAGGGAGATTCCCGCCACACTGGAGAAGCTTATCTCCATATCTACCCGCATCGACCTCCGTTTTCATGAGCGGAGGTTGGAGCCGGCCCAGTGTAGGCAGAGGATTCGGTTGGCTCCCACCTTTGCCAAACCTCTCGAATCCCCTGATCTGGCATCCAAACCCCAAAAGGCCACAGAGGTTCCTCATGCAGGACCTAAGTCTCGAACCGTCCGAGTATCCGTGGTCTGTAACCTTTGTCAGCAGACAGGACACTATGCCAACAAATGTCCACAGCGATCGGGGAAGCGATCGCGTCTAGTGGCCCTGGGAGGAGGTTCACTAGAGACAGCGGCATTTTCCTCCAAGGTGGCACTTAAAGGGACAATCACTGTAGGCACTTCCACTCTCACCGCTGACCTTTGCGTGGACTCAGGAGCAGAGGGGAACTTCATGTCCTCTAACTTTGCTCGCCGTCACGCAATACTTCTGGTGGCGCTTGACAAATCAGTGACTGTCCGGGTAGTGAATGGGTCGACATTGCCCTCACAAATTACACGCCAGACTGTTCCACTTGCATTGTTTGTATCTCCTTCCCATCAGGAACTTATTTCCCTACTCGTCCTTCCCAAGGGAATAGACGAGATCCTAATAGGTATACCTTGGCTCCGTTTCCACTCCCCACATATAGAGTGGACTTCGGGTAGGATACTGGGTTGGAGTGATGCATGTAGAGGCAGATGTGTCAGGAGTTGCGTTCAGGTTACTACTACTGAGTTACCCGCAGATCTTACTCCACTTCCCAAGTGCTACTGGTCATATGCAGACGTGTTCTCCAAGAAGGCTGCGGAGACTCTTCCGCCTCATCGCCCCTATGACTGTCCTATCGACCTTTTGCCTGGCACAGAGCCTCCTCGGGGAAGGGTCTATCCCCTCTCTCTTCCTGAGACAGAGGCCATGTCGCAATATATTCAGGAGAACCTGGCAAGAGGGTTTATTAGGAAGTCGGTGTCGCTGGCAGGGGCGGGATTCTTCTTCGTGCAGAAGAAGAATGGAGAATTACATCCGTGTATTGATTACAGGGGTCTTAACGCCATCACTGTTAAAAACAAGTACCCGTTGCCCCTGATTTCTGAGCTCTTTGATAGGCTTCGGGGAGCAAGGGTATTCACTAAACTAGATCTGCGCGGTGCTTATAACCTGATTCGCATTCGTGAGGGGGACGAATGGAAGACGGCTTTTAATACCAGGGATGGGCATTACGAATATCTGGTGATGCCCTTTGGGCTCTGTAATGCCCCAGCCGTTTTCCAAGACTTTGTCAATGACATCTTCCGGAATATGCTCTCCACCTCGGTCGTAGTCTATCTGGATGATATACTCATCTTCTCTCCAGATATTGACTCCCACCGGAGAGATGTCTGCAGAGTCTTCGACCTCTTACGGGCAAATTCCCTTTATGCTAAGTTAGAGAAATGTATGTTTGAGCTTGAGTCTTTACCTTTCCTTGGTTATATCATCTCAACCCAGGGATTGGCTATGGATCCGGCCAAACTACAGGCTGTGATGGACTGGCAGGAACCCCACTCTCTTAAAGCGGTGCAGCGCTTTATGGGGTTCATTAATTACTATCGCCAGTTCATTCCCCATTTCTCTACCTTGGTAGCTCCCTTGGTAGCCCTCACCAAGAAGGGAGCAAATCCCAAATTGTGGTCGGAAGAGGTCTCCAAGGCTTTCACTTCTATTAAGTCTCATTTTGCTAGCGCTCCCATTCTATATCGCCCGATGTTGATAAGCCATTTTTATTGGAGGTGGATGCCTCATCCGTTGGTGCTGGAGCAGTCCTCTTCCAAAAGGATGCTCAAGGTCGGAAGCATCCTTGCTTCTTCTTCTCTAAGACCTTCTCATCAGCGGAGAGGAATTATTCCATCGGGGATAGGGAGTTGCTAGCCATGAAGTTGGCCTTCTCTGAGTGGAGGCATCTGTTGGAGGGGGCCCGCTTTCCCTTCCAAGTCTTCACCGATCACAAAAATTTGGTGTACCTGCAGACAGCCCAGCGGCTAAACTCTCGCCAGGCCAGTGTGGCGCTTCCCACGGCTGTGGGGCGCCGGGACATGGCATAGCTTGCCTAGCTAGCCAATGCTCCCACGCCGCCAGTCCACGACGACGTGAGGCATGGGTCCCAGATGATAAGAGAATGTGGACCCACTGGACCACGGAGGGAGACCCGGGCCTGCCCGGACTAGGGAAGGGCAGCGACCGGGATCCGTGGCAGCTGAGCATGTGGGCAAGGTGGCGACCTGCAGGACTAGACAACACCGCACAACTTCAGGTAAGAAGAAACATAAAGTTTACTTAAAGAAACACAGTACATAAACAGAACATAAGACCGGACTCCCAATTCCGCACATCAGAGAAGGGTACACGACTCAGAATCACTGACGAGTGTTGGAGGACATCACGGGTAGATGCAGTCCAGGGTTATCTGGCACGGGCATACTTGGACGGCCTCTCTCTCAGGCCTTAGGCGTAGCACAGGCTCAGCAGGAGAACATCAGACACCGACCTCAGACAGACTTCAGACGATGGCGGGGTCATCACGGGTTGATGAAGTCCAGGATCATCTGGCACGGGCATACTAGTATGGCCTCACTCTCAGGCCTCGGGCGTAGCACAGGCTCAGCAGGAGAACATCAGACACCGGCCCAGGACGAACGTCAGACGATGGCGGGGTCATCACGGGTTGATGAAGTCCAGGGTCATCTGGCACGGGCATACTAGGACGGCCTCTCTCTCAGGCCTCAGGCGTAGCACAGGCTCAGCAGGAGAACATCAAACACCGACCCAGGACAGACGTCATCACAGGGTAGACCAAGGAGGAACCGGCAGGACATCGGAACATCAGGAACACGGACTGGATCTCAGGGACACAGGAACACGGACAGGAAATCAGGAACACGGATTGGATCTCAGGGAGTCAGGAACACAGACAGGAACACGGACTGGAACATCAGGAACACGGATTGGGTCACAGGGAGTCAGGAACACGGACTGGAAGATCAGGAACACGGATTGGGTCTCAGGGACACGGACTGGAACACAGGCATCGGACTCCGGACATCTGGTACCGATCAGCAGGCTCCGGACATCAGGTAGAGATGGATAGGATCCGGACATCTGGAAGTGGTCATCGGACATCGGATATCAGGCAGTGGTCATCAGGGAGGACCCGGACATCTGGCAGTGACCTGAAAAGGAACCCCAGCGGTCTGGTGCAAGCCCCGCCAGGCTCAACGGGAGCTGGCCGGGGATTTGCACAGAGGCTGAGTACAGAGTAACAGAAACTCAGCAACAACCGGACTCCTCCTTCCAAGATGAACTCAGGTTATATAGCAAGGATTCACAGTCACTGGCACAGGGTTCTGGACAGGCAGGTTTGTCACAGCAAGTGACCAAGGAAGTCTCTGGGCAGGCAGGCTGTAATGGTAAGTAACCGAGGCAGTCTCTGGACAGGCAGGTTGTCACGGCAAGTGACCAAGGCAGTCTCTGGGACAGGCAGGTTGTCACGGCAAGTGACCAAGGCAGTCTCTGGGACAGGCAGGCTGTCACGGCAAGTGACCAGGCAGTATCTGGACAGGCAGGTTGTCACGGCAAGTGACCAGGCAGTCTCTGGGCAGGCAGGTTGTCACGGCAAGTGACCAGGCAGTCTCTGGGCAGGCAGGTTGTCACGGCAAGTGACCAGGCAGTCTCTGGGCAGGCAGGTTGTCACGGCAAGTGACCAGGCAGTCTCTGGGCAAGCAGGTTGTCACAGCAAGTGACCAGGCAGTCTCTAGACAGGCAGGTATATACGACCTGATATGGTGGAGCCTCCAGGTAGGCTGCAGTCGGATGGCAGATGATCGCTCCCAGGTGAGCAGGCAAGAGCCGGGGACCTCTGCAGATGATGTCCGAACCTCTGGATGGAACTGCAGACGGATGGCAGACAGGCAAGCCGAGAGGTAACAGGCAGGTAACTGGAATCAGGAGCTGATGGCTGAAACAGAGTTAGACTGCACAGGAACAACATTCAGGTACAGGATGCGATCCAGGATCAGGGATTCAGGTAATTAGACACAGCAGGAACAGGCCTGGATATACAGCCTCCAGGAACAGCGATCTGGGTAATCAGCCCCCAGCATAGGCGGAAACACAAGACACAGTTCAGACATTCAGGTACAGGGTTAGATCCGGGATCAGGGGTTCAGGTAATTAGACACAACAGGAACAGGCCTGGATATACAGCCTCCAGGAACGGCGATCTGTGTAATCAGCCCCCAGCATAGGCGGAAACACAAGACAAAGTTCAGACATTCAGGTACCGGTTAGATCCAGGATCAGGGAACAAGACACAGCAGGAACAGGGAATCAGCTCTCCAGAGCTGATCAACTTCAGAGCAGGAGCTGAACACACAACCACATACGGCTAGG
>JARQOD010006030.1:0-44999 GCA_033576555.1 Oophaga sylvatica | reverse complement strand
AAGTAACCAGGACCAGCTGACTGTGCTGGAACCCGAGGGGGCAGCAGAGGAAAAGAGCCAATTGCACAACTTAACGAGGACAGCTGACGTTACTGGGATACGGATTACTAAGCAGGAGGTACCTGTGCTCAAAGCACTACCAAGGACCATCATACTTCTGAACTCGGATACCGAATGGAGCACCTAGCAAAGCACTGCGGAGAACCATTGACGGTACGGGGGAACCTGACGGGTAGCAGAATGGTACAAGAGCCAATGGCAAGTAACGAGACCAGCTGACTGTGCCTGGAACCCGGAGGGGTACAATAAGGCACCCATGAAAATGTAATTTGACAGGCCGCAAGCCTCCGCAGTTACCGAACAACACAGTCCTACAGTGTGTGCTTGTCTATTGTCACAACTGAAACAGCTTTATTTACATATCCCACAGCACACATAGGAATCACCTAAACTGCTGCAGCACCATAAGAGTCGGCTAACCCAATGCAACACGACAGACAACTTATTGGAGGCTAATTGACGTTGAACACTTCCAGAAACAGCTGTCGTGCTGTAACCGAGGCTGGGCAGTAGTCGTACCCTAGCCAAGTACTTTCCAGAGTCAACAACTGGCCGTTGTTGTACCCAGGGATGAGAAGAGAACAGGGTGGAGCAGCAGGACTGTTTGCCGTACACTACAGCAAGGGGAACAGCTGACCTATACTGAACCCAATACCACAGGAGCAAGTGTTGACTGTGCTAACAGCACTTACCGAGCAACAACTGTGTTGTTGGAGCCCAGGGATGAGAAGAGAACAGGTGGAGCAGCAGGACTGTTTTGCCGTACACACAGCAGGGGAACAGCTGACATTTACAGAACCCCAGTAACACAGGAGCAAGTGTTGACTGTGCTAAAACAGCACTTCCCGAGCAACACAACTGGCGGTGTTGGAGCCCTTGGAAGAATAAACAGGTGGAGGCAGCAGGACTGTTGCCGTACACACAGCAGGGGAACAGCTGACATTACTGAACCCCAGTAACACAGGAGCAAGTGTTGACTGTGCTAACAGCACTTCCGAGCAACAACTGGCGGTGTTGGAGCCCAGGGATGAGAAGAGAACAGGGTGGAGGCAGCAGGACTGTTTGCCGTACACACAGCAGGGGAACAGCTGACATTACTGAACCCCAGTAACACAGGAGCAAGTGTTGACTGTGCTAACAGCACTTCAGAGCAACAACTGGCAGTGTTGGAGCCCAGGGATGAGAAGAGAACAGGGTGGAGGCAGCAGGACTGTTTGCCGTACACACAGCAGGGAACAGCTGACATTACTGAACCCCAGTAACACAGGAGCAAGTGTTGACTGTGCTAACAGCACTACCGAGCAACAACTGGCGGTGTTGGAGCCCAGGATGAGAAGAGAACAGGGTGGAGGCAGCAGGACTGTTTGCCGTACACACAGCAGGGGAACAGCTGACATTACTGAACCACAGTAACACAGGAGCAAGTGTTGACTGTGCTAACAGCACTTCCGAGCAACAACTGGCAGTGTTGGAGCCCAGGGATGAGAAGAGAACAGGGTGGAGGCAGCAGGACTGTTTGCCGTACACACAGCAGGGAACAGCTGACATTACTGAACCCCAGTAACACAGGAGCAAGTGTTGACTGTGCTAACAGCACTTCCGAGCAACAACTGGCGGTGTTGGAGCCCAGGGATGAGAAGAGAACAGGGTGGAGGCAGCAGGACTGTTGCCGTACACACAGCAGGAGAACAGCTGACATTACTGAACCCCAGTAGCACAGGAGCAAGTGTTGACTGTGCTAACAGCACTTCCGAGCAACAACTGGCGGTGTTGGAGCCCAGGGATGAGAAGAGAACAGGGTGGAGGCAGCAGGACTGTTGCTGTACACACAGCAGGGGAACAGCTGACATTACTGAACCCCAGTAGCACAGGAGCAAGTGTTGACTGTGCTAACAGCACTTCCGAGCAACAACTGGCGGTGTTGGAGCCCAGGGTCAAGGAGGATGTTTAAATACTAGATCAAGTATTTTCCTTGTTACGTGTCAATTAAAAATGTCTATACTCCAAACAAGAGAAAGATAACCTTTACTACCATAAGATGATGATTTCAGTTTAAAAAAATCTAGATAAATAAAGAATTGACAAACATAAACGCATACATTAACATGTTGAACAGCAATGCAAACCACAAAATAAATTGGTTAAGGAATCTGCTATACGGTTGTAAATAAAAGCATACAAGTACATATCAGAATACATTAATGATGGATTAGTAAGAGTATGTACACCATTTTTATATGTAGAGACAATGAATGTCTGACTTCAAAACATCATCAGCATTACAAGTTATCTGTGACATTCATAAAATGTTACATTTGCTGAATAATGTCACTAAACAGTTTATAAAAATTATACAATTTCCATCATGTAATACTCATAATATGTGCCAATAATCATTTTTATTAACAAACATAACCTTTAAAAAGTGCATAGTGCATAGTGAAAATTGCTATTTATGCCTGACTGTCGACTTGCAAGCATGACAACAGATAGATAAGGTATATATAGATGAGACTGCATAGCCACAGATGGTGAATGGCGATGTAATACTGTACCTCAATAAAGTGTGCGTCACTACTACATAAATTTTTTTATATAGCTTTATAAACAGGGTACGTGCATGTATGCTTGCGCCTTTGTTTGGACGCACAGACTGCCTTCCTGCTGTGACGCGTTGGTGGTGAACAGTTGTGTGCAGTGTTCACTGTAGTCTGAGGTTTTCATTTTTGGAGTGCAGATCACGCTCCAGTTAGTTCTTCAACCACTGCTGGTTGTAGTCTGCTGAGCATGTGTCACTGCCTCATCCTTGACATTTTTCTCTAATTGTTGCTGCTCCATTCTATTTCAAATAACTTAAATCTATTAGTGTGACGCTCTTCCATCCGTAACCAATACATTGGTTGCAAACACTATAGAAGTACACAAAGGGGCCTTTCACACCTAGTGAACAGTTGTGTGCAGTGTTCACTGCAGTCTCTGCGGAATAACCACACTTAGGCCTTATAACTTTTCTGACTTTCTTTATCAATCTACCAAGATGAAGAAGGCAGGGAGTAAGGCACGTGGTCGTGGCCGTGGAGTTTCAGCAGGGAGAGGACGTGGGATTCTGTGGCTGCTGCCGCCCCCAGTGACACAGCATCCACCAGTTTTCCCCGTGAGCGTTCCTTTATGCGCACTTTTGTAGGAGGTCGGCGTACCCCCCTGCTGCGGAAGAACAAATTGAAGCTGTTGTTGGTTGGATGGCAGCCAATGGATCGACTTCAATTGCTTCCACCTCCTCTCAGGACCACAGCACTGTTGAGCAACCATCTGTCTCTTCACCGCCTGCTAAATTGCCCAGGCAGTCAGAGAGTTCTGTACAGGAGCCAGCTGAGTGTCACGCGGTCTTATGATATGTGTACGATGTCAGTAAACTATTCTTAAAAGAACAACACTCTATACAACATATAGATTAGCAACATCAGCATGTAAATATAGAATAGATTTACCTGACACGATATCCGTTGAACTCAGGGTTAATCTTGAGGACTTGATACACTGTCACAGGAAAGAGGAGGACCGGGGTCTAACCTGACCCTAAACTGGGGTCCTAACTAATCCCTCACCTTGGAGGTACTGATAATGGTTCAGAGGTCCAAGTCTCCAGCCTAACCCTGTCTCCTATCAGTCCCTGAACCCTGTAATCAGTCCTAAGAAGGATTCTGATTACCACCAAAGGGATATGGGCTGATCTCTGCTAAATACATAGATTAGACATATAAGACAGACTGGAGAAAACACAGACTTGCATACACACTCAAACACAGAAGGAACATAAATGATCTGGGATATTAAACTCTAAGCAAGGTGAGCTTAAAACAACTAAGGAGCTCTTTAACTTAAGTCTATACAGATACAATCCTATCTGTGGTCTGCATGAAGAATTTCACTGGCAACTCCCAACACAGACAACCAGAGATTTAAAGGAAACCAATCAACAAATAATTAATTGCAGCCGGGAGAAAACTGCACCCAGTCCCAGAACTGAGCACAGACAGAATTAACTCCCTAACTGCCAAACACAAAGAAACAGCAACTCAGCTGTGAGAAGTCAGAATGTGCAACCGCGACGATCTTCGTGGCGATGCACACATGACAGTACCCCCCCTTCTACGAGGGCCTCCGGACCCTCAGGGCCAGGTTTGCCCGGTGAGTTCTGTGGAAGGTCCGCACCAAACGATCTGCGTTAATGTCAGACGCAGGAACCCACGTCCTCTCCTCTGGACCATACCCCTTCCAATGCACCAAGTACTGAAGGGACCGGCGATTCAGACGTGAGTCAATGATCTTTGACACTTGAAACTCCAAGTTACCATTGACCACCAC
This sequence comes from Oophaga sylvatica, assembly GCA_033576555.1. Lineage (NCBI taxonomy): Eukaryota > Metazoa > Chordata > Amphibia > Anura > Dendrobatidae > Oophaga > Oophaga sylvatica. Next base: position 40,574 of record JARQOD010006030.1, on the reverse strand, counting down.
TGGAGGAGGAGGTAGAGGTGATGGTATGACGGTGCCACGTACCTCTTAAGTAATGACTTGTGGAACACATTATGAATTTTAAACGTAGGAGGGAGGTCCAGACGAAATGCCACAGGATTAATTATGGAACTGATCCTGTACGGCCCGATGAATCTGGGGCCCAGCTTCCAGGAGGGAACTTTAAGTTTTATTTTCCTGGTAGACAACCATACCAGATCGTTCACATTAAGATCTGGACCAGAAACTCTCCTCCTATCAGCCATACGTTTATAACGGTTCCCCATAGCACTCAGATTATTCAATACACCTCTCCACACTGAAGCAAGTGACGACGAGAAACGCTCCTCCTCAGGAACCCCAGAAGGGCCCCCCCCATTGAATGTACAAAACTGGGGATGAAAACCATATGCCCCAAAAAACGGGACTTACCAGTGGACTCGCTCCGCCTGTTGTTAAGAGCGAACTCTGCCAGAGGCAAGAAAGAAGACCAGTCCTCCTGGTTCTCTGAGACAAAACACCGAAGATAAGTCTCTAGGCTTTGATTCAGACGCTCTGTCTGACCATTGGTCTGCGGATGAAAAGCCGAGGAAAATGACAATTGCATCCCCCGACGTAAACAAAATGCCCTCCAAAACTTGGACACAAACTGAGACCCCCTATCTGACACCACATCAGAAGGCAACCCATGAAGTCTCACAATCTCCCCAATGAACACCTGCGCCAGAGTTTTAGCATTAGGGAGGGCAGGAAGAGCAATGAAATGTGCCATCTTACTGAACCTGTCAACAACCACCAGTATGACAGTCTTCCCTGACGACTGAGGAAGGTCCGTGATGAAGTCCATAGACAAATGAGTCCATGGACGCTCCGGAAGTTTCAAGGGTAAGAGGGTCCCAGACGGACGGGTATGAGGGTCTTAGAGCGAGCACAAACCCCACAGGACGCGACAAAAGTTAAAACATCTTTATTAACGTTAGGCCACCAAAACCGGCGAGAAAGGAGATCTAAAGTAGCCTTACTCCCTGGATGTCCTGCTAAAGCAGAATTATGATGTGCCTCAATAACCTTTTGTCTCAACTGATTTGGGACAAACAGTCTCCCTGGAGGTCCTGCAGGGGCGTCCCCCTGAGCCTCCAACACCTCCTCCTCAAGCTCAGAACATACAGCCGACACTACCACCCCCTCCTGAAGGATAGGAATCGGGTCATCCATTTTCCCGGCCCCTGGGAAACTGCGAGACAAGGCATCCGCCTTAACATTCTTAGATCCAGGGCGATAAGTGACAACAAAATTAAACCTGGTAAAAAACAACGACCATCGAGCTTGTCTGGAATTCAGACGCTTAGCAGATTCCAAATACAGCAGGTTCTTGTGATCAGTAATGACGGTGACCGGGTGGACTGCCCCCTCCAAAAAGTGACGCCATTCTTCAAAAGCCAACTTAATGGCCAAAAGTTCCCTATTGCCGATATCATAATTCCTTTCGGCGGACGACAATTTTTTAGAAAAGAAAGCGCACGGATGCCATTTACCAGGGGACGGACCCTGGACAATATTGCACCCACCCCTACGTCAGACGCGTCCACCTCCACAACGAACGGCTGTGATGCATCTGGTTGGATGAGAACGGGTGCCGAAGCAAAACATTTTTTCAAAGAGGAAAAAGCTTGGCAAGCTTTGTCCGACCATTTAGAAAAATCCGTCCCTTTTCTTGTCATGTCAGTGAGAGGTTTAACAACAGATGAGAAATTACAAATAAATTTCCGGTAGTAGTGTCACGCTGTATAGCAGATATATATATGAGATGTCAGTAATCTATATCAAAAGGGCAACATACTATATAACATGCGCATAGATATATTATAACATGGATTTACCTGATAGAATGTCCAGTGGGTCAAAACGGAATCCGTTATACGCTGTCTCCGGCTAGAGGGTGACCGGGGTCTAAGCTGACCCTGAACTGGGGTCCTAACTAATCCCTCAACCTGGAGGTACTGTTAAAGGTACAGAGGTCCAGGCCACCAGCGTAAACCCTGTCTCCTATCAATCCCTGCCAACTGTATTCTAGTCCTAAGAAGGACCCTGAATACCACCAAAGGGAATGAACAGGTAACGGATAATGAACAGAAAGACATACAAGAAAGAGAAGGAATAAAGTAAATAAAGTCTTACATACAACACTCACACACAGTAGGAACACCTAAGGTCTCAGAGATAAACTATAAGCTATAAGAGTAAAAACAACTAATGAACTCTTAGCTTAAATATTCTCAGAACCGATCCAGACTGCTGAACTACATGAATGCTTTCACCGGCGTCTAACACCCAGACTGGCAGAAATATAAAGGAAACTAATTAGAACATAATCAAAAGCAGCCGGGCGAGGCTGCACCTAGCCTTAGCAAAGAGCTAGGAAAAATTAACTCTCACATTACCAAAAAACAAAGAAACAGAAGCTCAGCTGTGAGAAGTCAGAATGTGCAATCGCGACGATCTTTGTGGCGATGCACCCATGACAGTACCCCCCCTTCTACGAGGGGCCTCCGGACCCTCATGACCAGGTCTGTCCGGGTGAGTTGTGTGAAAGGTCCGTCCACGTTATCATTGACCACCACTGAAGGAGGAGGTAGAGGTGACGGTATGACTGGTGCCACATACTTTTTAAGTAATGACTTGTGAAACACATTATGAATTTTAAACGTAGGAGGGAGGTCCAGACGAAATGCCACAGGATTAATTATGGAACTGATCCTGTACGGCCCGATGAATCTGGGACCCAACCTCCAGGAGGGAACTTTAAGTTTAATATTCCTGGTAGACAACCACACCAGATCATTCACCTTCAGATCTCGACCAGAAACTCTCCCCCTATCAGCCATCCGTTTGTAACGGTTCTCCGTAACCTTCAGTCTTAACTGATCTGGAACTATCAGTCTCCCTGGAAGTCCCACAGGGGCGTCCCCCTGAGCCCCCAATACCTCCCCCTCAAGCTCAGAGCATACAGCTGACACCACAACTCCCTCCTGAGGAATAGGAACCGGATCATCCATCCTCCCGGTCCCTGGGAAAGTACGAGATAAGGCATCAGGAAGCAACTTTATTGAGCAGTCATATGCGCGATGAGGAGGTAACTCTTTACACCCCTTCTCTGAGAACATCTCCCCAAAGTCCTCCAGAAAAGGAGGCAAAGTCCTAGGCACAACTGCACCGATGACCGTGCTCATGCAGTTATTCTTGCAAAATTCACCCCACTGGCTTATCTTTCTGGATTGCCAATCAATCACTGGGTTATGTTTAGCCAACCAGGAAGTCCCAACACAATAGGAGTAGGTAGACCCTCCAACACATAACAAGACAATTGCTCTTTATGCATTGCCCCTACTCGAAGATCTATGTTATGAACAGCTTGAACCAAGCTACCTTGACCAAGAGGTCTAGAATCAATAGAGAGTATAGGGACCGGTTTGGCCAATACACTCAGTTGCATACCATGCACCTGGGCAAACCGAGCGTCCACAAGATTAGCCCCGGACCCACTATCAAGAAAAACAGAAATCCTCTCAGTTCTAGTACCAATCACCACCTCCGCAGGCACGATAAACTGAGAGGGATTTGGGGACGAAATACAGACTCCCAGGTTAACTCCTTGGGTCAAAGAGGTCCGGGATGGACAACCCCCAACAAAATGTCCCTCTCTCCCGCAAAAGAAACACCTTCTAGCCTTGCGGCGCACCGCCGATTCCCTCCTACAAAATGATGTCCCTCCCAACTGCATGGGTTCCTCAGAACAGACCAGGGGAACCTCAGTATAAGGGACTTTAGTAGTAGGTGGAGTCATCATGGGGGGCGGAGTTACCTCGCGTCTTCCCCGAAGTCGTCTATCAATGCGAATAGCAAGGGCCATAGCAGCCTCCAGTGATGGAGGAGAATCATACTGAGCCAACACATCTTTTAATTTGTCAGACAACCCTTGACAAAACTGGCTCCTAAGAGCTGGGTCATTCCACTGAGTATCTGTTGCCCATCTACGGAACTCAGAAGAATATTCCTCCGCCGGACGATCTCCCTGCTGTATCTTACGTAATTTTGTCTCAGCAAGAGAGACCCGATCTGGGTCATCATATACCAAACCCAGGGCAGTAAAAAATCGATCTACTGACTGTAGAGCCGGGGATCCCGGAGGAAGGGAGAAGGCCCAGGATTGAGGGTCCCCTTGTAGGAGCGAGATAACAATTCCCACTCTCTGCTCTTCACTCCCTGATGATCGAGGCCGAAGCCGAAAATACAATTTACATGCTTCCCTGAAGGTAAAAAATTTGTCTCGCCCACCAGTGAACCTGTCCGGGAGAGCTACTTTAGGTTCAAATCTGGTTTGCTCCGAGGGAGACAAAATTTTGGACTTAATGTCCGTCAGCTCCATGGATAATCCCTGCAACTGCAGAGCCAGCTGGGCTACTGGATCCATGGCAACTGGAATAATTTTATTGGCCAGTGAAAATGTCACGCGGTCTTATGATATGTGTACGATGTCAGTAAACTATTCTTAAAAGAACAACACTCTATACAACATATAGATTAGCAACATCAGCATGTAAATATAGAATAGATTTACCTGACACGATATCCGTTGAACTCAGGGTTAATCTTGAGGACTTGATACACTGTCACAGTAAAGAGGAGGACCGGGGGTCTAACCTGACCCTAAACTGGGGTCCTAACTAATCCCTCACCTTGGAGGTACTGATAATGGTTCAGAGGTCCAAGTCTCCAGCCTAACCCTGTCTCCTATCAGTCCCTGAACCCTGTAATCAGTCCTAAGAAGGATTCTGATTACCACCAAAGGGATATGGGCTGATCTCTGCTAAATACATAGATTAGACATATAAGACAGACTGGAGAAAAACACAGACTTGCATACACACTCAAACACAGAAGGAACATAAATGATCTGGGATATTAAACTCTAAGCAAGGTGAGCTTAAAACAACTAAGGAGCTCTTTAACTTAAGTCTATACAGATACAATCCTATCTGTGGTCTGCATGAAGAATTTCACTGGCAACTCCCAACACAGACAACCAGAGATTTAAAGGAAACCAATCAACAAATAATTAATTGCAGCCGGGAGAAAACTGCACCCAGTCCCAGAACTGAGCACAGACAGAATTAACTCCCTAACTGCCAAACACAAAGAAACAGCAACTCAGCTGTGAGAAGTCAGAATGTGCAACCGCGACGATCTTCGTGGCGATGCACACATGACACTGAGTCTCTGCTTCTGTACTCAGAATCTGTTGGCTTGCAAACAGGGGCCCAGCCAAGCAGCATTCTGGAATGTGAAGAAGAGGGAGTATGCAGTGATGCGCAACAGCTGTGTCTCTCTGAATCTGAAGAGGCGGGTGAGCCAGTGCCGATGGTCAGCACACCGCAGAACGCATCTGATGATGATGAGACTCAGGTGCCAGTTTCTGTTGAGCATGGTGCTGGCCAGACCACCCAACAGCAGCAGGTGTTGGAAGAGGGTAGTGGAGATGATGAGGTCCAAGACCCAACATGGCGTGAGGAACTGGAAGGTGGTGGGAGCAGCTCTGAGGAAGAGATTGCCCCAATGGTACAAACAGGAGGGAGAGGTAGGCTGCAGACTCGGTTGCCTGTAGCCTCCAATTTGGCACCTGTTCGGAGCAGTTCTCTTACAAAAGTCAAAACGGGCGCTCCCAGGACTTGCACTGCGTGGTCCTTTTTTGACACACTTGCAGATGATATTTGCTATGTCAAATGCAAGCTGTGTAATCAAAAAGTAAAAAGAGGTAAAAGTGTCAGTAACCTCAATACCACTAATATGTGGAAACATGTGCGGACAAAGCACGTAGTTGAGTTACAAAGACACACTGGAGATGTAGGCCAACCTACAGCAGCACCTACATCTTCAGGTCGTGTTGGAGCCTCTTCCTCCAGCTCACACACAGCTGGTTCGGCTTCCTCACAGGATCGCCATGGAAGAACCTCGATCACTGTTGTCCAGAGACAAAGTGTTATTCCACCCACAGCAGCAAGTTCCCTGTCATCCTCACACTCCCAGGCCACAAAACAGCCATCGGTAGCACAGGCATGGGATAAAAGACGGCCATACTCGGCAAACCATCCACGAGCACAGGCTCTGAATGCTGGCATTGCAAAACTCCTGTCCTTGAAATGCTGTCATTCAGGCTGGTGGAGACTGACAGTTTCCGTAACTTTATATCATTGGCAGTCCCACAATACAATGTGCCAAGCCGATTTCATTTCAGCAGGCAAGCCGTCCCTGGTCTGCAAAAGCATGTTGAGGGAAAAATTAAACATGCGCTACTAAACGCCGTCAGTAGCAAGGTCCACCTGACCACCGATGTGTGGACCAGTACCCATGGCCATGGACGATACCTTTCCCTCACTGCCCATTGGGTCAATGTTGTGGAGCCGGGTACTGATCTTGCGAGTGGCGCTGTACGTGTTCTGCCAACTCCAAGGATTGCAGGAATCAAGTCTGTACACATTGACTCCTCCTCCTACTCCAGTTCCTCAGAATCATCGCTGCAGGAGCCGTCACGGTCTACCTCCACATGGACCCGTGAACGCTTACCTGTTGCGACCGATATGAGCACAGCCGTGGCCAAACGTCAACAGGCCGTCCTGAAATTAATTTCCATGGGGAATCGAAGCCACACAGCGCAGGAGCTCTGGAATGCCATCAAGCAGGAGAGCGACGTGTGGTTTTTGCCAGCGAATCTCCAGCCAGGCTTGGTAGTGTGTGACAATGGCCGAAATCTGGTGGCAGCTCTGGGCCTTGGCAACCTCACTCACATACCATGTCTGGCACATGTGCTCAACTTGGTCGTGCGGAGTTTTTGGAGGGACTATCCGGATCTTGATACACTGCTGCACAAGGTCCGCCTATAGTGCGCTCACTTGCGACGTTCCAGCATGGCCAGATTGCGCATTGCAGCTCTGCAACGCAGATTTCGCCTTCCTGAACATCGCATCATATGTGACGTACCCACCAGGTGGAATTCCACGTTACATATGTTGGAGCGGTTGTGTGAGCAGCAGGCAGCAGTAATGGAGTATCAGCTGCATCAGGCACAATCAACTCGCAATTTGCGCCGTTCACACTTCACCACTACTGAGTGGGCCTCTATAATAATAATAATAATAAGCTTTATTTATATAGCGCCAACATATTCCGCAGCGCTTTACAGTTTAACAGTTTCAGAACACAAGTCATAAGTAACAACGTTAACAATACAATAATTAAAGCAATATAAGCTGCCCCTGCTCGTGAGAGCTTACAATCTACAATGAGGTGGGGGAGATACAAAGTACAGGTGTTTATATACAATGGTGTATTTACAATGATGGTCCAGCCATTTTGAGGGAGTGAGGGATGGATGGAGATAGTGAATGGGCTACACACACAGACTTACACATAGAATGACTTTGATTAGTGAATGTGATAGGCCGCTCTGAACAAATGTGTTTTGAGGGAGCGCCTGAAACAATGCAAATTGCGGATAGTCCTAATTTCTTGGGGTAGAGCATTCCAGAGGATTGGCGCAGCGCGGGAGAAGTCTTGGAGTCGGGAGTGGGAGGTACGGATTAGTGCAGAGGTTAGTCGAAGGTCGTTTGCAGAGCGCAGCAGTCGGTTAGGCCGATAGATAGAAATGAGGGAGGAGATGTAGGGGGGTGCTGCACTGTGGAGAGCTTTGTGGGTGAGAACCAGTACTTTGAATTGGATCCTACAATGAATGGGCAGCCAGTGTAAGGACTGGCGAAGGACTCTATGAAGGACATCTGCCACGTTTTGCGTGCGTTTGATGAGTCAACGCGGATGGCGAGTGCAGATGATGCACTAGTCAGCCTGACTGTCCCCCTTATCTGCCTGCTTCAAAAAACACTGCAAGCACTAAGGGATGAGGTTTTGGAAGAGGTGAAGGATGAGGAGTCACAAATTCCATCACCTTCTGGACAGTCAGCGCAACGTGGTTCCTCACAAAGGGCTGGGCAGGGCTCACTTTGTGAGGAGGATGAGGAGGAGTCAATGGAGGAGGAAGACATCGCTCCAGAGGGAGGTACACAACGCTCTAGTCAGTATGTAGAGCGAGGGTGGGGTGATGCAGAGCAGGCAGAGATGACGCCACTTGCAGGGGACAGCGTTTCTTGGCCAGTTGGGAGTCTGCAGCACATGGTTGATTTCATGCTGCAGTGCCTGAGAAACGACCGCCGCATCGCCCACATTCTCACCATGTCTGATTATTGGGTGTACACCCTCCTAGACCCTCGCTACTGGGACAACTTACAAAGCCTCATCACACCGCTGAACAGGGAGCGTAAAATGCGGGAGTACCAAGACACACTGGTGCAATCCATAATGTTCTCCATTCCAGCCGAGAGCACTGCTGCTGCTACTGATTTACAAAGAGCTCTGTGCGTCGAGGCAGTGGAGACAGCTCTGCAACAAGAGGGAGCACAAGCAGTGCTTCTGCACGAGCAAGAACAGTATGTTCCAAATGTGGCGAAGTTTTGTGGCAGCGCCACCAATGTCTACACCATCCGAGACGGCTCCAGTCAGCAGGAGGCAACGTTTCCGTAAGATGGTGACAGACTACATGTCATGCCCTCTCAGTGTACTCCCAGATGGCTCTTCCCCATTCAAGTTTTGGGTCTCTAAGCTGGATACATGGCCAGAGCTTAGCCAGTATGCATTGGAGGTGCTGGCTTGCCCTGCTGCCAGTGTATTATCGGAGCGCGTCTTTACTGCTGCAGGTGGTGTACTAACAGACCGTTGCATGCGACTATCCTCCGATAATGTAGAACGGCTTACTTTTCTGAAAATGAACAAGGCATGGATCTCGCCTGAATTTGCCTGTCCGGTTTCCGATTAAATAACTGTTTGGCAACGTTATCCATGTCTCCTGTTATGTTCATCTTTCTACCACCTGAACTCTACTCCCTGGGCTACAACACTGCCAGTTGCTGCTCAGAAGTGTCGTGTCCACAGACCAATACACAAGCTATAGTGTTAGTGGGGTTCAGTAACGCCTGCTGTTCCCCTGCTGTGTGTCTGGCAAAAATTAATGCTGCTAACTCCAAATTAAAGTTCAAACATCTCATACTAGGCCTCTGCCTACACCCTCCTTGACCCTGGGCTTCAACACCGCCAGTTGCTGCTCAGAAGTGTTGGATGCACAGATCAAAACAATCGCTGATGTGTTTGTGGGGTTCAGTAACGCCTGCTGTTCCCCTGCTGTGTGTCCGGCAAAAAATACTGCTACCTAGCTACACATGTTGAAAAAAACATGACATGTTAAAGTGGCTAGTGCTACACATAGATATCAGGCTACACCCTTATTTCTAAGCTGTAAACAAGTGAAACGTCACCTTTAAAACCATTAAATGATTAGTCTTGGTAACAAATCTGTAACAAAATAATTGTGACATATTATTGCAGATATGCACATGTCTAACACAAATGCTAACACAAAAGCATACTTATGCTATAGGGTACTGATGGTGAACCTTGTCACTCCATAACTTTGACAAATCCAACTCACATCATGCCTCAAATGCTGCAATGTTGGAAGTGCATAATGTGGGTTGAACTTTGACAACAGCTGCAGTGCGAAGGTTATCCTTCAGTGTTCTTGGCTTTTAAATAAAAGCATACAAGTAAATATAATAATCCATTGTTGATTAAGGGACGTGATGTACACCTGTAATATTGTGCAAACAATGGATGTAGGACTAGTCCTCTTCAACATTACTTATATTTGTGTCATTTGAAAAAATACATATTTAATTACAAATTTAACAACCCATGTTCACTAGGTGTGAAAGGCCCCTTTGTGTACTTCTATAGTGTTTGCAACCAATGTATTGTATACGAAGGAAGCGCGTCACACTAATAGATTTGAGTTATTTGAAATAGAATGGAGCAGCACCAATTAGAGAAAAATGTCAAGGATGAGCAGTGACACACGCTCAGCAGACTACAACCAGCAGTGGTTGAAGAACTTACTGGAGCGTGATCTGCACTCCAAAAATGAAAACCTCAGACTACAGTGAACACTGCACACAGCTGTTCACTAGGTGTGAAAGGCCCCTTTGTGTACTTCTATAGTGTTTGCAACCAATGTATTGGATACGGATAGAAGCGCGTCACACTAATAGATTTGAGTTATTTGAAATAGAATGGAGCAGCACCAATTAGAGAAAAATGTCAAGGATGAGGCAGGGACACACGCTCAGCAGACTACAACCAGCAGTGATTGAAGAACTAACTGGAGCGTGATCTGCACTCCAAAAATGAAAACCTCAGACTACAGTGAACACTGCACACAACTGTTCACTAGGTGTGAAAGGCCCCTTTGTGTACTTCTATAGTGTTTGCAACCAATGTATTGGATACGGATGGAAGAGCGTCACACTAATAGATTTGAGTTATTTGAAATAGAATGGAGCAGCACCAATTACAGACAAATGTCAAGGATGAGGTAGGGACACACGCTCAGCAGACTACAACCAGCAGAGGTTGAAGAACTAACTGGAGCGTGATCTGCACTCCAAAAATGAAAACCTCAGACTACAGTGAACACTGCACACAACTGTTCACTAGGTGTGAAAGGCCCCTTTGTGTACTTCTATAGTGTTTGCAACCAATGTATTGGATACGGATGGAAGCGCGTCACACTAATAGATTTGAGTTATTTGAAATAGAATGGAGCAGCACCAATTACAGACAAATGTCAAGGATGAGGCAGTGACACACGCTCAGCAGACTACAACCAGCAGTGGTTGAAGAACTAACTGGAGCGTGATCTGCACTCCAAAAATGAAAACCTCAGACTACAGTGAACACTGCACACAACTGTTCACTAGGTGTGAAAGGCCCCTTTGTGTACTTCTATAGTGTTTGCAACCAATGTATTGGATACGGATGGAAGCGCGTCACACTAATAGATTTGAGTTATTTGAAATAGAATGGAGCAGCACCAATTAGAGAAAAATGTCAAGGATGAGGCAGGGACACACGCTCAGCAGACTACAACCAGCAGTGGTTGAAGAACTTACTGGAGCGTGATCTGCACTCCAAAAATGAAAACCTCAGACTACAGTGAACACTGCACACAACTGTTCACTAGTTGTGAAAGGCCTCTTTGTGTACTTCTATAGTGTTTGCAACCAATGTATTGGATACGGATGGAAGCGCGTCACACTAATAGATTTGAGTTATTTGAAATAGAATGGAGCAGCACCAATTAGAGAAAAATGTCAAGGATGAGGCAGGGACACATGCTCAGCAGACTACAACCAGCAGTGGTTGAAGAACTAACTGGAGCGTGATCTGCAATCCAAAAATGAAAACCTCAAACTACAGTGAACACTGCACACAACTGTTCACTGGTGTGAAAGGCCCCTTTGTGTACTTCTATAGTGTTTGCAACCAACGTATTGGATACGGATGGAAGCGCGTAACACTAATAGATTTGAGTTATTTGAAATAGAATGGAGCAGCACCAATTAGAGAAAAATGTCAAGGATGAGGCAGTGACACACGCTCAGCAGACTACAACCAGCAGTGGTTGAAGAACTAACTGGAGCGTGATCTGCAATCCAAAAATGAAAACCTCAGACTACAGTGAACACTGCACACAACTGTTCACTAGCTGTGAAAGGCCCCTTTGTGTACTTCTATAGTGTTTGCAACAAATGTATTGGATACGGATGGAAGCACGTCACACTAATAGATCACTGTTAATTTCAATTGAATGGAGCAGCACCAATTCCACCAAATAAAAAAAAAAAAGAGTCAGTGAGTGACACGTGCAGATGACTACAAACAGCATTGGATGCAGAGCAAACTGCAGCGTCACCTGCACTCACACACACACCTTGCACAGAGCTGTGAAAACAACACTGCAAGGAAAAAGGATGATTTACACAGCGGTTTCTCAAATAGCCTGCCTACAGAACAACTCACAAAAACGCTATCTGTAACTGTCCCTCAGAGTCAGCAGAGCAGCGTTCTGTCCCTAACTGAATTCACAGCACAGTGACGCTAAAATGGCGGCGGCGCCTTTTATAGTGCATTCTGACATCATTTCAGCATCCAATCACAGCCATGCCATTAGTTAACATGACCGCAGCATTACAGGATGTGCCCACACTTCTTAGGATTCCTCATTGGCTGACTAAAATCACATTGCCTCTCAAAGAATTATGGGAACTTCTGATTCCGGTATACGATATAGGAAAAATATCGGAACTAAGTATCGGAATTCCGATACAGCGAATATCGGCCGATACCGATACTTGCGGTATCGGAATGCTCAACACTACTCCCTATAAATATATAAACCACATCATCACCACAACAAGAAAAGTAAATATGGAACACTTAAAGTTTGTCATCTGGGGTCATTGTCGCAAAGGACGCCTGGGAAAGGGATTGGCCGGGAGCGTCGCTGAGAGGCGGGAAGGCTGCGGGGGACGCCGGAAGGTGAGAATGTCATTATTTTTTATTTTAATTATTGCTTTTACAGGGATATGGTACACAGGGTCTGGAGGAGAGTCTCCTCTCCTCCAGACGCTGGGTACCATCCACACATGAACCGCTCACTTTGCATAATGGTGGGCATAGCCACATGCGGAAAGTAAGGCCTCTTTCACACATCCGTTTTTTGCCGTCAGGCGCGATCCGGTGCTTTTTTAATAAAACAGATCCGGTTTTTTATATCGCCGGATGCGTTTTTTTGTCATTGACTATCATTAGCGGATGTCCTTGCGTTGCGTCCGTTTTTTGCCGGATCCGGCAGAAAATGTACATTCCGGCGGCCGGACAAAACGGTCACTGCAACGTTTGTTTTTTTCTGCCGCACCCACCTGATAGCGCCTCTCTCTCTCTCTCCTCGGTCCGGACATGCGTAACAAGCATTTACAGCTTCAAAAGTTCAGAATGGACCTGGCAAAAAACCTGATCCGTTGCATCAGTTTTTTTCAAAATCAGCGCCGGATCCGTCCTTTCTGGTTTTAGACAGATTGTGCCTGTTGGCAAAAAACGGATGTGTGAAAGAGGCCTAAGCGGTTCAATGCATTCCTATGGCGGCGGAATCGCCGCGATTCCGGAAAAAGAAAGAGCATGCTGCGTTTTTTTCCGCATGCAGCATGTGCACAGCATTGCAGAATCCCATAGGATATAATGAGTTGCGTTTGGTAAGCGTTTCGCGGCAAAAACGCTAACAATCCGCAACGTGTGCACATAGCCTTATTGCAAAATCAGAGAATATGTTATATAGCGCATGTCCTATACTTGTAAGTGCAGGTCCCACTGATGAAGGGAAAAAATAAAATACTGATCCAGCTAGAGGCACAACTACAACAGGTGCAGGGGTTGCAATCACACTCGGGGTCTGGAACCTAGGGGGCCCCAAAAGTACTTTTAGCCAATATGAAAAGACCAATATTATTAAAGATTTGCAATAATTGGGGGCCCCACTGGAATTTTTTCATTGCGGCCCATGAGCGTCAAGTTACAACACTATATCTTGTGATAGCTCCCAGAAAAAAAAAGCGGCTGCTCATGTGCGGCTCGCTCCATTTATTTCTGGGCAGTGCCGACTAGTGTCTTCTTCTCATACTGAATTGGCAGGAGAAAAAAAATTGCAGCATGCTGAGTAGCAGGGTATATTGGACGGCATGCAAACTGTCAAGTCAGTGAGTGCGGGCAGAACATTGGATTGCACTCGGATGACATCTGAGTGCAGTCCGATTTTCCGCAAAGTGATAAGATGGAGAAGATAGAGAATTTTTTCCTCCATCTTCTCCTCAGTGTGCTCCGATTCTCTCGTGAGATTATTGGATCATGTTAAGCCGACACTGTGATCAGAGGCATTAACTTAATCAATCCCATTATCCAACAGAGGAACTGCACAAGAGTCCACCACAGTCATTAGGTAATTTTGCTATGTCAGCAATACATATTGTTCTCAACAGACAAATCTGTGATATCCTATCTGTAAGGCTAAGTGCACACGTTCAGGAATGTTTGCAGAATATTCCTGAGCAAAAACTGACTTTTTTCGCGGTAAAAATGCGCGGTTTTTGCGCTGATTTTGCGCAGTTTTTTTTTGCGCGGATTTGACACGTTTTTACCGCGATTTTTTCCTGAACTTTCTAGGTCAATAATATAGTGGGAAAAACGCTAGAATTCCGCAAAATTAATGAACATGTTGCTAGATTTTCCGTGATGCGTTTTTTTCGCGGAAAAAAACGCACCATGTGCACAAAATTTGCGGAATTCATTCTAAATGATAGGATGCTTAATACATGCGTTTTTGACGCATTTTTCCCCGCGAAAAAACGCGAAAAAAACGCAAAAATCCTGAACGTGTGCACTTAGCCTAATAGTTTACTCAAACAAAAAAAGAGGCTTTGGCCGCCCACACAGAACCGACAGGAACCTAAACCCAGACTCATCACTACATCTATATATTGGCCGGGGTCACACTTGCGGGAAACTCGCACGAGTCTCGCACCTCAATACCCGGCACTGCCGCCGGCACTCATAACGGAGCTTTCAGCTGCATAGAAATACTTGCAGCCATACACTCCGGTCCCGAGTGTCGGCGGCAGTGCCAGGTATTGAGGTGCGAGACTCGTGCGAGTTTCCCGCAAGTGTGACCCCGGCCATAGTGAAATAACTGTGGTCTCCACTGCCCGGACTATTAGGTCCATTGCTAGAATGACCAGAACAATAAATATGTGACTACAGAGCTCTGGAATCATGCACGAGCCTGTTAGGGTCCCGTCACACATAGCGACTCACCAGCGATCCCGACAACGATATGCACTTGTCAGGATCGCTGGTGTGTCGCTACATGATCGCTGCTGAGCTGCCAAACAGGCAAATCTCAGCAGCGATCAGGACAGCGACTATGCGGGTAACAAGCGATGCACGTCACTTAGTTATCCGCAGTGTACGTTAGATACACTCGGTGCTTATAAACCCGCTTTTTACCTTGGTTACCAGCTCCCTGCACCAGCGCGCTGGTATCTAACGTACATATTGGGTTTCTAGGTGCCGCGCGACGCCTAGAAACCCGATGTTTACCTTGGTTACCAGCTCCAGCTCGCTGATCGCTGGTCTCCCGCCTGTCACACGCAGCGATGCGTGCTGGCCAGCAGGAGAACCAGCGATCAAAAAATGGTCCAGGACATTCAGCAACAATCAGCGATTCACAGCAGGGGGGCTGATCGTCGCTGCCTGTCACACACTAAGCGAGATCGCTGGCTAGGTCGCCATTGCATCACAAAATCGGTGACGTTTCAGCGATCTCGCTAGTGATCTCTCTTAGTGTAACGGGGCCCTTACACAGAGCGGACATTATAGCGGAGGTGTGATAAGGTGAGGATCAGCGGGCAATAACTGCAGAACATCCAGGTGTTGGGTGCTGGGTACCACAGTGCACAGCGTTCATCTGCAGATACGGCCGGTCTGCACTGATAGCATCACATACACCAGCACTGCACTGCCTGCACATTACTGGATAGGACTCCGGATACTCAGGGGAGCTTACAGGTTACACGGTGCAGGATATATGCAAGGGATTGTTATTGGGGGATTTGTTATGTGGGATCCTGCCAAGCAGAGACAACTGTGGGTTCAGGCCTGATCATACTCCAGAATCAGAGGCAATATATACATATACACTCATATTCTCAGAGAAACACATACTGTATACTACATACTACAGACACACTATTACATACATAAGAAACCTACGCATCCATTCACACACAGGAAAGCACACACTATACACACATACACTATACATTACATATACTCACTGCTTGCCCCATCCCAGGACACCAGGGGCAGAGGTCAGTGCTCCATATGGGCCCCAGCACAGGAGGAAACAGGGAGCTGCCGCCTCCTCTGAGTCTGCAGACAGGATCTCCCCCTCCTCCTCCTCTCGGTCCGACTGCCTCCTGTGATCCCAGGACGGCAGCTGCAGAGGAAGGAGTTATGGAGGGGACAGTGTACAGAGGCACCAGCAGGACCTGTCAGCAGCTAGCCTCAGGAATGGTGGGGGCTGGGGCTCCTTCCAGCAGTGGAGGGAGCAGCACTACATCTGGAGCCAGCAGGGGGCAGCATCAATTTGTGACACTGCCACCTACTGGCCACTGTAATTGTCACACACCAAGGAGATTTCTGGCTCTGAGCTCCTCCTGCTTTATCCCTCACTGCCGTTGTCCTGATCAGCCGGAGGGTGAGGGGGAGAGAAGATGGAGGAGGAGCCAGTGCTGGAGGCGGCACCCAGCTCTGCACAGGAGCAATGCTCAGGACTTTGTGCATCAGGTCTCCTGCACTGAGCGCTCCCACTGCCGCCCAGCAGGTGGCGCCGCCTGAGGCAACAAGCTCAAGTTGCCTCATTATAGGTGCGCCCATGGCAGCTTGCGGAACTACCGTGGTGGTAGGTGAAGCAGCTGCAGCAGGGACGGGCCCCCTTCTAGCCCGGGCCCTGTGGCAGCTGCTTCCATGATAGTTCCGCCCCTGTAGAACATTACTTCCATTTAAAGGTGCTGTACCCACAGTCCTAGTGTCTCACCGGCAGCGCAGCACACCCCGCTCTCCTTATCACAGCCTATGAAGCCAACATCGTGGCGACGGCCCCGATCACATCAGACAACGCCGCCCCGTCCTCTTAAATAAAATGGCATCAAAGTGCGGTATGCGCATGAGCTGACTGTGATGCCGGAGGCTTCTGACAGAAGGACACATCTCCAGTTATACTACAGATATGTATATATATATATATAACAGGGTGGTCCAAAAGTAGGTGGACAGTATGTATATGTATGCTATTATTTTCTGTCCACCTACTTTTGGACCACCCTGTATATATATATATATATATATATATATATATATACAGTCATGACCTATCGTGTTAGCTTAGCACACTTTAAATTGTAAAATATTTCTTAATTTCTAACCATTGTGTGACACTTTCCAAAATTGTGGATAAACAAGTTTGTTTCTAGCATGTGATACTCGTTCAGGTGACAGGTGGGGGCATTGAACCCACAACCCCATGTCTGTGCCCGTCAGTAAGCTCTAAACCTGTAGGAAAAGGTATGCGCAATGGTTCCGGAGACCACTTCATGTAACTTCCATGATCTCAGCACATCCACCTAACATCACGTAGCCTCAGGTATGACACTCCGACTACACCCGCCATGGTGACATGGTGTAGCATCTTCATGCCATGACACTCCATGATCCCCTGGGGTGGGGAAACCACTTCATGTAACTTCCATGATCTCAGCACATCCACCTAACATCACGTAGCCTCAGGTATGACACTCCGACTACACCCGCCTGGCGACATGGTGTAGCATCTTCATGCCATGACACTCTATGATCCCTGGTTCCACCGCACACAATTATATAGACAAGCCCCAGCTCTATTTATATGCCGGTAATGGCACATAACTTTACCTTAGGGAGACTAAAAAAAAAAAATTTCAAAATTGACCTGCTGACAAAATCCCACCCCTGCTGACAAATTGACCCACCCCTGCAGAGAAAATGACCCACCCCTGCTGAATATTTAGGAGAAATTCGTTGAGAAGTCGGTTGTTTTTCCCACCAGCTCATTTGCATATATTCATGAAGAAGTGCTGTGATTGACTCTCACCAGCTCATTTGCATATATCCATGAACAAGTGTTGTGATTGGCTGGCTGTAGAATGCTGCAACTCCAGCCATCTTAGAGAAGGGAGCAGGACAGGTTGGCTGAAGGAGGGACATGACTTCACATATTAACAAAAAGGGGGCCCAACTCAGGGCCGTATTGTCACTAGACACCAGAGGGCAGGTGTCTATGGCGGAAGGCTGCAGGGGGCAGCGCCACCATGAATGAGTACAGAAAAATAATTTCCCCCAGCTTCACCTCTGGACCAAGTGTCAGTGTCGCCATTTTATTTTGGTGGGGAAATCTGTATAACTAGTTTTCTATTTACTTTAGATTGTTCTATCCATCCAGCCTTGTGCAATTACCCTACCCTGTGAGTTTGTGAATATATGTCACCAAGGTGGGCCCCAATAACTTCATCATAGGGTTACACCTTTACATGTAAAATTGGTAATTATTAACTGTAGTTAGTCAAAGTTCAAAAAATAAAACCTTGATCTCCATTTGACCTACCTTCTTGCATTATCTTTTTTGCAGGACACAATAGTTTAGTCTTCCCCGCTATTGTGTCCTCCCGGGCGGAATAAAAGAATACAGTATATTCTATTGTGAATTGTTCTTATTCTTTATAAAATTGGATTATTCTACTTCTAACAAGTTTGGCCTCAAGATATTAAAATAATGTACAAAACCCAATGTACAGAACAAACTGTCCTGAAACGCATTGGTGAACTTCTCTCAATAAAAGCCTCTCAAAACATTCAAGTCAACAGACTTTCTATGAGTAGCAGCGCAGATGATACATTGACCCTGGTGATTCTGCATAAATTCTACACTGAGAATTTGACACACAAACATCTTTGGGCAGAGGCGTAGCTAGGGTTTCGGGTTTAGGAGGGGCGAAACATCTGAGTGGGCCCCTAACCAGAGAACCTCAGCAAATGACCGCGCTGTTGCCAAAATTAATCTATATATAAAAAGACCAATATTGATATCACCGCCATATGGTCAGTGGTAAATAACACCAGTCCTACAGAACATATAAGAGATCATAGCAGAGTTACAGATAATGACTTACCGCTGATGTTCTTTCTGATGGAATCGTTCACTTTTCATGTCTTTTCCATCTGGCCCAGACCGACATGACAACTCCTCCAGCCAGGATTCGGCTGCAGAGAATACAACAAAGACACGTTTCACTTCTCACATTGTCAGCACCGTCACGGTCACCAATTGGACTATTCTCAACCTGCACAAACTCCGCATCCTGCTGATACCCCAATACTGAGCCACTGCTGCCATATGTGTCCTATTACTACACCTGATACCCCAATACTGAGCCGCTGCTGCCGATGTGTCCTATTACTACACTGATACTCCAATACTGAGCCGCTGCTGCGTATGTGTCCCTATTACTACACCTGATACTCCAATACTGAGCCGCTGCTGCCGTATGTGTCCCTATTATACACTGATACTCAATACTGAGCCTGCTGCTATGTGTCCTATTACTCACCTGATACCCCAATACTGAGCCGCTGCTGCCATATGTGTCCCTATTACTACACCTGATACCCCAATACTGAGCCTCTGCCGTATGTGTCCCTATTACTACACCTGATACTCCAATACTGAGCCGCTGCTGCCGTATGTGTCCCTATTACTACACCTGATACTCCAATACTGAGCCGCTGCTGCCGTATGTGTCCCTATTACTGCACCTGATACCCCAATACTGAGCTGCTGCTGCCGTATGTGTCCCTATTACTACACCTGATACTCCAATACTGAGCCACTGGTGCCGTATGTGTCCCTATTACTACACCTGATACTCCAATACTGAGCCGCTGCTGCAGTATGTGCCCTATTACTACACTTGGTACCCCAATACTGAACCGCTGCTGCCCTATGTGTCCCTATTACTGCACCTACTGTATGGTTCTGTGTGACCTCTAAATTCTAAAGCACCCTCTATAATATAGTAATGCCAGGTGCATGGGACCTAGAAAACAGTGCCCACATGTTGTCCCCTAGAATGTAATAATGCCCTGTGTGTGCCCCTTTGACAGTCACAGTAACCAGAGTTCCCCTATAACAATAAGTACCCACTTTACACTTAATGTCCCGAGTCTCCCCCTGTACAGCTCCCCTATACACAGTATGATGCCCCCTCACTGGATATATACTGACCCCTTAATATCCCCAAACTATTTAATGGCTCCAACACTGTATGATGGCCCCGCCACTATAATCCCCACACTCTATGATGGCCCCCTAGATAGCCTCCATATAGCATAATACACCAGATAGTCCTCAATATAGGATAATGAACCCCCATAGACAGCCTATGTATTGTAATGCACCCCCATAAGCAGCCTCTGTATTATAATGCACCCCAAAAGACAGCCTCTATATTGTAATGCACCCCCCATAGGCAGTCTTATTTATAATGCACCCCATAGGCAGCCTTATTTATAATGTACCCCATAGGCAGCCTTATTTATAATGTACCCCATAGGCAGCCTTACTTATAATGCACCCCCATATGCAGCCTTATTTATAATGCACCCACTAGGCAGTCTTATTTATAATGTACCCCATAGGCAGCCTTACTTATAATGCACCCCATATGCAGCCTTACTTATAATGCACCCCATATGCAGACTTACTTATAATGCACCCCATATGCAGCCTTACTTATAATGCACCCCATATGCAGCCGTACTTATAATGCACCCCATATGCAGCCTTACTTATAATGCACCCCCGTATACAGCCGTACTTATAATGCACCCCATATGCAGCCGTACTTATAATGCACCTCCATATGCAGCCGTACTTATAATGCACTCCCCCATATGCAGCCGTACGTATTATGCACCCCATATGCAGCCTTATTTATAATGCACCCATAGGCAGTCTTATTTATAATGTACCCCATAGGCAACCTTACTTATAATGCACCCCATATGCAGCCTTACTTATAATGCACCCCATATGCAGCCGTACTTATAATGCACCCCATATGCAGCCTTAATTATAATGCACCCCATATGCAGCCGTACTTATAATGCACTCCACCATATGCCAGCCCCCATATACTACTTATAATGCACTCCCCCATATGCAGCCGTGCTTATAATCACCCCCATATGCAGCCGTACTTATAATGCACTCCCCCATATGCAGCTTACTTATAATGCACCCCATATGCACCTATTATAATGCACTCCCCCATATGCAGCCTTACTTATAATGCACCCCCATATGCAACCTTACTTATAATGCACCCCCATATGCAGCCGTACTTATATGCACTCCCCATATGCAGCCTTACTTATAATGCACTCCCCCATATGCAGCCTTACTTATAATGCACCCCCATATGCAACCGTACTTATAATGCACTCCCCCATATGCAGCCTTACTTATAATGCACCCCATATGCAGCCTTACTTATAATGCACTCCCCCATATGCAGCCATACTTATAATGCACTCCCCCATATGCAGCCGTGCTTATAATGCACTCCCCCATATGCAGCTGTACTTATAATGCACTCCTCCATAGGCAGCCTTACTTATAATGCACTCCCCCATATGCAGCCGTACTTATAATGCACCCCCATATGCAGCCGTACTTATAATGCACTCCCCCATATGCAGCTGTACTTATAATGCACTCCCCCATATTCAGCCGTACTTATAATGCACTCCCCCATATGCAGCCTTACTTATAATGCACCCCTGTTATGTTTCGGTAGCTGAGGAGTGCAGGTAAAAAAGGCAATACACCAGAGCAGTTGGAATCTATGAGATTGCAGTACCCTGACTAACCACCACAACTAGAGGCAGCCGTGGAGCGTTCCTACGTTGGTCCTAGACGCCTCGTCACAGCCTGAGAAACTAACTACACCTAAAGATAGAAATAGGAAAGCTATCTGCCCCGGAGCAGAACCCCAAAGATAACAGAAAGCCCCCAAACATGTAATGGCGGTTAGACAAGAGGAAATACTGACACAGAAAGAAAATAGTATGAGCAAATGCTGGGGCCCAAACTATCTAAATAGAAAAGGATAGGAAGGGTACTTACTGCAATCCCAGAAAACCCTGAAAAGCACCAACTCTACTAATTTCAAAATCACCTGAGATCACACGACTAGTGTTGAGCATTCCGATACTGCAAATATCGGGTATCGGCCGATATTGGCTGTATCGGAATTCCGATTCCGAGTTCCGATATTTTCGTCTTATCGGATACCGGAATCGGGATTGTCACTGTCACTGTCAGTGTCCGTCGGTCGGGTCTGTCAGGAGTCAGCGGCACTTACCTGGCAGAAGATCTCCGGCGGTCACGTCCTGCACTGCTTCATGGCCGCCATCTTCTTTCCCCGGCGGTCACATGCAGTTTCTCGCGATAACTGCAGTGACTGCTGGGTAATCCCGGCCGTAAAGCAGTCAGTCCGATGACGTCACCGCCGGGGAACCAGGTAATCAGCTGTGCTGCGTCGCGATGACAGGCTCTGCCTGTCATTGCGATGTAGCAGAGCTGGATCGTCGTGGGACTATCGTTATGGACTGCGTCGGACAGGTGGTATACTGTTGGTTTGTTTTTTTTCTTTTTTTACAGGAGATCGATGGCGTCGCAGGAATGAGAGAGTAATAAAAGAAATTAAAACTGTGTTGTCTCTTTTATTTCATTAAAAGACTTTTTTCTTGCTGTGTCTTTTTTTTATACATTTAATAACTTTGGGATTAATAATGGATCGGTGTCTTATTGACGCCTATCCATTATTAACCGGGCTTATTGTCACCGTGCAATCAACGGTGACATTAACCCCTTATTACCCCGCTTGCCACCGCTACAGGGCAAGTGGGAAGAGCCGGGTAAAGTGCCACAATTGGCACATCTTTTGATGCGCCAAATGTGGGGCTGCTGTAGCCTGGTATTATCAGGCTGTTGAGGGCCAAAATCCATGGGCCTTGACAGTCTTTTAATACCAGGCCGCAGCAGTCTGCATTTTACTTGGCTGGTTAACAAAAATAGGGGGATCCCCACGCCGTTTTTTTTTCGAGGGGATCCCCTATTTTTGTTAACCAGCCAAGCTAAGCAGACTGCTGTGGCCTGGTATTATCAGGCTTGCAAGGTCCATGGATATTGGATCCTTACCAGCCTGAAAAACCAGGCCTCAGCGGTCTGCTTCATCTGGCTGGTTAACAAAAATAGGGGGGACCCCACGCCAATTTTTTTCGAGGGGATCCCCTATTTTTGTTAATCAGCCAAGATATGCAGACTGCTGTGGCCTGGTATTATCAGGCTGGCAAGGTCCATGGATCTTGGCTCCTTAACAGCCTGAA
This sequence comes from Oophaga sylvatica, assembly GCA_033576555.1. Lineage (NCBI taxonomy): Eukaryota > Metazoa > Chordata > Amphibia > Anura > Dendrobatidae > Oophaga > Oophaga sylvatica. The sequence goes on along the minus strand of JARQOD010006030.1, from coordinate 17,489 downwards.
AATCCAGGCCTCAGCGGTCTGCTTCATCTGGCTGGTTAACAAAAATAGGGGGGAACCCACGCCAATTTTTTTCGAGGGGATCCCCTATTTTTGTTAATCAGCCAAGATATGCAGACTGCTGTGGCCTGGTATTATCAGGCTGGCAAGGTCCATGGATCTTGACTCCTTAACAGCCTGAAAATCCAGGCCTCAGCGGTTTTCTTCATCTGGCTGGTTAACAAAAATAGGGGGACCCCACGCCAATTTTTTTCGAGGGGATCCCCTATTTTTGTTAATCAGCCAAGATATACAGACTGCTGTGGCCTGGTATTATCAGGCTGGCAAGGTCCATGGATCTTGGCTCCTTAACAGCCTGAAAATCCAGGCCTCAGCGGTTTTCTTCATCTGGCTGGTTAACAAAAATAGGGGGGACCCCACGCCAATTTTTTTCGAGGGTATCCCCTATTTTTGTTAATCAGCCAAGATATACAGACTGCTGTGGCCTGGTATTATCAGGCTGGCAAGGTCCATGGATCTTGGCTCCTTAACAGCCTGAAAATCCAGGCCTCAGCGGTCTGCTTCATCTGGCTGGTTAACAAAAATAGGGGGGACCCCACGCCATTTTTTTTTCGAAGGGAACCCCTATTTTTGTTAATCAGTTCCCTCTGACGTCACTGATTGTGTCCCTGGCTGACCTGAAGTGAAAGTGGAAAGCAATCAATTAAGCTTTCCACTTAAGGGCCCGTCTCACATAGCGATATCGCTACCGAGATCGCTGCTGAGTCACTAGTTTTGTGACGCAGCAGCAAGCTCACCAGCGATATCGCTGTGTGTGACATTCAGCGACGATCAGCCCCCCTGCCAGGTATCGCTGATCGTCGCTGAAATGTCAGGACCTTTGATCGCTGGTTTCCCGCTGACAGGCACACATCGCTGCGTGTGACAGGCGGGAGACCAGCGATCCGCTGGTAACCAAGGTACACAGCGGGTTTCCAGGCGCGGGGCTGTGCCTAGAAACCCGCTGTGTACCTTGGATACCAGCGCCCTGATGCAGGGAGCTGGTATCCAAGGTACACAGCGGGTTTCCAAGCGCTGCGCGGTGCCTGGAAACCCGCTGTGTACCTTGGTTACCAGCGGATCGCTGGTCTCCCGCCTGTCACACGCAGCGATGCGTGCCTGTCAGAGGGAAACCAGCGATCAAAAAAAGGTCCTGACATTTCTGCGACGATCAGCGATACCCGGCAGGGGGGCTGATCGTCGCTGAATGTCACACACAGCGATATCGCTGGTGAGCTCGCTGCTGCGTCACAAAACTAGTGACTCAGCAGCGATCTCGGTAGCGATATCGCTATGTGAGACGGGCCCTTAAGCGATGTTACCCGCAGTGTCGCTGTCCCAGATCGCTGCCTGAGCTGCCTGTTTGGCAGCTCAGCAGCGATCATGTAGCGATACACCAGCGATCCTGACAAGTGCATATCGTTGTCGGGATCGCTGGTGTATCGTTATGTGACACCCAGCCTTTACTCTCCTGTCAGGCAGGAGAGGAACTCATTCATTTGGGGTTTACTGTGAGGCTGCAGCATTAGCTGCGGTCCCTGCAGTAAACATTAACCCTTTCTGAAGGATTACACCGTGGGACCTGACTGTGCATGGGATAGGTAAGAATAATTTTGCTTTTTTATTTTATTTTTATTACAGGAAATGGTTTTTGCAGTAAAATAAAAGATGGTCAAAAACATGTGTCTTTATTTCATTAAAATGATTTTTAATTAAAGTGTGTGTGTTTTATTTTTATTTCATGCAATAGGATTAATAATTGATAGTTGTCTAATTGACAGCTCTCAATTATTAACCTGGCTTAAGGTCACCTTTCAATAGCAAGGTGGCTTTAACCCCATATTAACCCATTCGCCACCGCTACAGGGCAATGGGAATAGACGGGCAAAGTGCCAGAAAGGGCGAATCTAATTATAGATTTGTCTTTCCTGGGGTGTCTGGGGGCAGATGTTAGTAGCCGGGGGGGGGGCAAAAATAATGGTCCCTCTCTGGGCTATTATTATCTGCCCCCACTCACTGGCTTTGTCTGTCTGGTTGCGAAAATAGGGCGGGAGCCCACGCATTTTTTTTCAGCAATTTTACACCTCATATATATATATATACATGTCATTGAATTTGTGACACATATATATATATATTTATATTTGTAGTTCATACACTTCTACATAGTATAATAGCCGCTAATTCAATTGCCGGCTTTTGTGAAAATGCAGAACCCGACATGAAATGACACTTGGTGTACATAGGGTTAACCATGTCTTTTCATGTCCTTTGCTATCTAATTTGCACAAACAATTAAATCAGACTATGTGTGCAAAATTTCACACCTGTAGGGGTTAATTAAAGGTGTAAATTCGTAGCAAAAAAGTCCGTTTTTTTTACAACGAATTTACACCTTTAATTAACCCCTACAGGTGTGAAATTTTGCACACATAGTCTGATTTAATTGTTTGTGCAAATTAGATAGCAAAGGACATGAAAAGACATGGTTAACCCTATGTACACCAAGTGTCATTTCATGTCGGGTGACATGAAATGACACTTGGTGTACATAGGGTTAACCATGTCTTTTCATGTCCTTTGCTATCTAAGGCCGGAGTCACACTGGCGACAAAATCGGACGACTGCAATGCGATGAAATATCGCATTGCAGTCGGACCTATGTTAATCTATGGAGCAGCTCCCAGTATCAGATTTTTGTGGTCCGTTTTAAACGTCCGTGTACAATCGCAGCATGCTGCGATTGTCACCGATTGTCGGTCGACAATCGCCAATGCAAGTCTATGGGAGCGATGAAAAATCTGATTACAAACGGACCACACTGTGTGACTTGCGATGAAATCGCATCGGTGTCCTTTAGAAAAGCCGGCAATTCATCCCCGCCTATACTGTAAAATCACACTGACAGCTTTAATAAAGACTAGAAAGAATAGATATATACACATAGAACACATACATATATATATACATGTCATTGTGACATGTATATATACATATATTTATAGTTCCTAGACTTCTACATACTGTAATAGCCGCTAATTCAATTGCCGGGTTTTGTGAAATCACAGAAGCCGACATGAAATGATACATTGTTTCCACACATTTAACCATGTAATTTCATGTATTTTTATATATGTTTGAAACATACAATTACATGAGTGTATTTGTGCAAAATTTCAGACATGTAGGGGTTAATTAAAGGTGTAATTTCGTTGAAAAAAAATGCGTGGGCTCCCGCTGTATTTTCTCCACCAGACAGACAAAGCAAAGCGAGTGGGGGCAGATAATAATAGCCCAGGGAGGGTGCATTTTTTTGTGCCCCCCCTGGCTACTAACATCTGCCCCCAGACACCCCAGAAAGGGCAAATCTATAATTAGATTCGCCCTTTCTGGCACTTTGCCCGTCTATTCCCATTGCCCTGTAGCGGTGGCGAATGGGTTAATCTCACCTTACTGTCACCTTGCAATTGAAAGGTGACCTTAAGGCAGGTTAATGATTGATAGCTGTCAATTAGACAACTATCAATTATTAATCCTATTGAAGTAAATAAAAAAACACACACACTTTAAGAATAAATAATTTTAATGAAATAAAAACACATTTTTTTTACCATATTTTATTTTACACTAAATCCGTGCGAAGCCATTGATCTCCTAAAATAAAGAAAAAGAAATAAAACAACATTATTCTTACCTATTCCGCCGATCTGTCACGTCCCACGCTGTAATCCTTCACAAAGGGTTAACTAGCTTTGAGCCAAGCTGTGCAAGTAATCCTGCATGCTCAGCTCAAAGCTCATGAATGAATAAGTTCCTCTCCTGGTGACAGGAGAGGATGTGTTTCATGAATGAAGCTTAATTGATTGTGTCCACTTTCCCTTTAGGTCAGGTCACTACAGTTAAATTGGCAAGAAATCAATTAAGCTCCATTCATGAATCTATTCCTCTACTTTCGCTGGGAGAGGAACTTATTCATTCAGGGGAATACAGGTCTGAGACAGCATTATTAGCTCTCTGCGACCTGTAACCTGTTAACCCTTTCTGATGGATTACACCGTGGGACCTGACTGTACATCGGATTGGTAAGTATAATTTTGCTTTTTTATTTTATTTTTATTACAGGAAATGGTTTTAGCAGGAAAATAAAATATGGTCAAAAACTGTGTGATTATTTAATTAAACTTATTTTTTATTAAAGTGTGTGTGTTTGATTTTTCTTTCATACAATAGGATTAATAATTGATAGTTGCCTAATTGACAGCTATCAATTATTAACCTGGCTTAAAGTGACCTTTCAATTGCAAGGTCATTTTAACCCCTTATTAACCCATTCGCCACCGCTACAGGGCAATGGGAATAGACGGGCAAAGTGCCAGAAAGGGCGAATCTAATTATAGATTTGCCCTTTCTGGGGTGTCTGGGGGCAGATGTTAGTAGCCAGGGGGGGCACAAAAAAAATGTACCCTCCCTAGGCTATTATTATCTGCCCCCACTCGCTTGCTTTGTCTGTCTGGTGGAGAAAATACAGCGGGAGCCCACGCATTTTTTTTTAACGAATTTACACCTTTAATTAACCCCTACATGTCTGAAATTTAGCACACATATACTCATGTAATTGTATGTTTCAAACATATATAAAAATACATGAAATTACATGGTTAAATGTGTGGAAACAATGTATCATTTCATGTCGGCTTCTGTGATTTCACTGAAGCCGGCAATTGAATTAGCGGCTATAACAGTATGTAGAAGTGTAAGAACTATAAATATATGTATATATATATATATGTCACAATGACATATATATATATTATATATATATATATATATATATATATATATATATGTGTATATATCTATTCTTTCTTTTGGCATTTAAATACTATTCTTTTGGATCCATTATATGTCAGTTTTGCAAGCCTGCGAGAAAATCTCGCAAGTCGGATGAAAATCGGATGTTACAAGGTACACACACATGCGATTAAATCGCATCTTTGAAGGAAAATCGGATGCCAGAAGGATGTGTGATGTTTTTATTTTGATCCGATTGTCGACCGTCTAAAACGGACCGATTTTTTGTGGTTGTGTGTGACTCCAGCCTAATTTGCACAAACAATTAAATCAGACTATGTGTGCAAAATTTCACACCTGTAGGGGTTAATTAAAGGTGTAAATTCGTAGCAAAAAAAGTCCGTTTTTTTTACAACGAATTTACACCTTTAATTAACCCCTACAGGTGTGAAATTTTGCACACATAGTCTGATTTAATTGTTTGTGCAAATTAGATAGCAAAGGACATGAAAAGAAATGTTTAACCCTATGTACACCAAGTGTCATTTCATGTCGGGTGACCCGACATGAAATGACACTTGGTGTACATAGGGTTAACCATGTCTTTTCATGTCCTTTGCTATCTAATTTGCACAAACAATTAAATCAGACTATGTGTGCAAAATTTCACACCTCTAGGGTTAATTAAAGGTGTAAATTCGTAGCAAAAAAGTCCGTTTTTTTTTACAACGAATTTACACCTTTAATTAACCCCTACAGGTGTGAAATTTTGCACACATAGTCTGATTTAATTGTTTGTGCAAATTAGATAGCAAAGGACATGAAAAGAAATGTTTAACCCTATATACACCAAGTGTCATTTCATGTCGGGTGCTTCTGTCTTTTCACTGAAGCCGGCTTTACCCGGCAATTGAATCAAAGGATATTTTACTATGTAGAAGTGTATAAACTATACATATATGTATATATATATGTCACAATGACATGTATATATATATATATGTATTCTATGTGTGTATATTTAGTGTTTACAAGGAAAGAATGGGGTTTTTTTAGTTGCGATATTTTGTTCCCATAGACTTACATGGGACTTCCGGTATCGGTATCGGGTATCGCCGATTTTTTAGTGATATCGGCGATACCATTCCGATTCCGATACTTTAGCATATCGGAAAGTATCGCTCAACTCTACACACGACCTCTACCACCTAAATTAGTTCTCTGGTGTAACAAAATAAAAACAGCAGCCACTGAAAAAACTGGAAAAAGCAAAAGAACAAAACTCAGTGGCTGAACTAAACTGAGAGGGCAAGCCCCCGGAGGGGACCCTGAAGGCCCCCAAAGAAGTGCAGGACAAAATGCAAAAATATAGCACAAACACAAAAGAAGCAAAAGTCTTATCTGTAAGCAGGAGATGCAGACACGACACAGCAGGCTACAAGGGAAACTGGAATGAAGGATTCAGACCAGAACAATTGATCACCGGCAACCCTGATGGGAAAATGACTCCCTTATATAAGACCAGTCAGTAACACCTGATTCCCAGTCCTCACAATCTTCACTAGCACCGCTTGTAACCACCAGAGGGAGCCTCTGCTCAGAACTCATCTCAAACCCATTCACAACACACCCCCATATGCAGCCGTACTTATAATGCACTCCCCCATATGCAACCTTACTTATAATGCACCCCCATATGCAGCCATACTTATAATGCACCCCATATGCAGCCGTACTTATAATGCACTCCCCCATATGCAGTCATACTTATAATGCACCCCCATATGCAGCCTTACTTATAATGCACCCCCATATGCAGCCGTACTTATAATGCACTCCCCCATATGCAACCTTACTTATAATGCACCCCCATATGCAGCCATACTTATAATGCACCCCATATGCAGCCGTACTTATAATGCACTCCCCCATATGCAGCCGTACTTATAATGCACTCCCCCATATGCAGCCGTACTTATAATGCACCCCCATATGCAGCCGTACTTATAATGCACTCCCCCATATGCAGCCGTACTTATAATGCACTCCCCCATATGCAGCCGTACTTATAATGCACCCCATATGCAGCCTTACTTATAATGCACCCCCGTATACAGCCGTACTTATAATGCACTCCCCCATATGCAGCCGTACTTATAATGCACTCCCCCATATGCAGCCGTACTTATAATGCACCCCCATATGCAGCCGTACTTATAATGCACTCCCCCATATGCAGCCGTACTTATAATGCACTCCCCCATATGCAGCCGTACTTATAATGCACCCCATATGCAGCCTTACTTATAATGCACCCCGTATACAGCCGTACTTATAATGCACCCCATATGCAGCCGTACTTATAATGCACCTCCATATGCAGCCGTACTTATAATGCACTCCCCCATATGCAGCCGTACGTATAATGCACCCCCATATGCAGCCTTATTTATAATGCACCCATAGGCAGTCTTATTTATAATGTACCCCATAGGCAACCTTACTTATAATGCACCCCATATGCAGCCTTACTTATAATGCACCCCATATGCAGCCATACTTATAATGCACCCCATATGCAGCCTTAATTATAATGCACCCCATATGCAGCCATACTTATAATGCACTCCCCCATATGCAGCCTTACTTATAATGCACTCCCCCATATGCAGCCGTGCTTATAATGCACTCCCCCATATGCAGCCGTACTTATAATGCACTCCCCCATATGCAGCCTTACTTATAATGCACTCCCCCATATGCAGCCTTACTTATAATGCACCCCCATATGCAACCGTACTTATAATGCACTCCCCCATATGCAGCCTTACTTATAATGCACCCCATATGCAGCCTTACTTATAATGCACTCCCCCATATGCAGCCATACTTATAATGCACTCCCCCATATGCAGCTGTGCTTATAATGCACTCCCCCATATGCAGCCGTACTTATAATGCACTCCCCCATAGGCAGCCTTACTTATAATGCACTCCCCCATATGCAGACCGTACTTATAATGCACCCCCATATGCAGCCGTACTTATAATGCACTCCCCCATATGCAGCTGTACTTATAATGCACTCCCCCATATGCAGCCGTACTTATAATGCACTCCCCCATATGCAGCCTTACTTATAATGCACCCCCATATGCAGCCGTACTTATAATGCACTCCCCCATATGCAACCTTACTTATAATGCACCCCCATATGCAGCCATACTTATAATGCACCCCATATGCAGCCGTACTTATAATGCACTCCCCCATATGCAGCCGTACTTATAATGCACCCCCATATGCAGCCTTACTTATAATGCACCCCCATATGCAGCCGTACTTATAATGCACTCCCCCATATGCAACCTTACTTATAATGCACCCCCATATGCAGCCATACTTATAATGCACCCCATATGCAGCCGTACTTATAATGCACTCCCCCATATGCAGCCGTACTTATAATGCACTCCCCCATATGCAGCCGTACTTATAATGCACCCCCATATGCAGCCGTACTTATAATGCACTCCCCCATATGCAGCCGTACTTATAATGCACTCCCCCATATGCAGCCGTACTTATAATGCACCCCATATGCAGCCTTACTTATAATGCACCCCCGTATACAGCCGTACTTATAATGCACCCCATATGCAGCCGTACTTATAATGCACCTCCATATGCAGCCGTACTTATAATGCACTCCCCCATATGCAGCCGTACGTATAATGCACCCCCATATGCAGCCTTATTTATAATGCACCCATAGGCAGTCTTATTTATAATGTACCCCATAGGCAACCTTACTTATAATGCACCCCATATGCAGCCTTACTTATAATGCACCCCATATGCAGCCATACTTATAATGCACCCCATATGCAGCCTTAATTATAATGCACCCCATATGCAGCCATACTTATAATGCACTCCCCCATATGCAGCCTTACTTATAATGCACTCCCCCATATGCAGCCGTGCTTATAATGCACTCCCCCATATGCAGCCGTACTTATAATGCACTCCCCCATATGCAGCCTTACTTATAATGCACTCCCCCATATGCAGCCTTACTTATAATGCACCCCCATATGCAACCGTACTTATAATGCACTCCCCCATATGCAGCCTTACTTATAATGCACCCCATATGCAGCCTTACTTATAATGCACTCCCCCATATGCAGCCATACTTATAATGCACTCCCCCATATGCAGCTGTGCTTATAATGCACTCCCCCATATGCAGCCGTACTTATAATGCACTCCCCCATAGGCAGCCTTACTTATAATGCACTCCCCCATATGCAGCCGTACTTATAATGCACCCCCATATGCAGCCGTACTTATAATGCACTCCCCCATATGCAGCTGTACTTATAATGCACTCCCCTATGCAGCCGTACTTATAATGCACTCCCCCATATGCAGCCTTACTTATAATGCACCCCCATATGCAGCCGTACTTATAATGCACTCCCCCATATGCAACCTTACTTATAATGCACCCCCATATGCAGCCATACTTATAATGCACCCCATATGCAGCCGTACTTATAATGCACTCCCCCATATGCAGCCGTACTTATAATGCACCCCCATATGCAGCCTTACTTATAATGCACCCCCATATGCAGCCGTACTTATAATGCACTCCCCCATATGCAACCTTACTTATAATGCACCCCCATATGCAGCCATACTTATAATGCACCCCATATGCAGCCGTACTTATAATGCACTCCCCCATATGCAGCCGTACTTATAATGCACTCCCCCATATGCAGCCGTACTTATAATGCACCCCCATATGCAGCCGTACTTATAATGCACTCCCCCATATGCAGCCGTACTTATAATGCACTCCCCCATATGCAGCCGTACTTATAATGCACTCCCCCATATGCAGCCGTACTTATAATGCACTCCCCCATATGCAGCCGTACTTATAATGCACCCCCATATGCAGCCGTACTTATAATGCACCCCCATATGCAGCCGTACTTATAATGGACCCCATATGCAGCCGTACTTATAATGCACCCCATATGCAGCTGTACTTATAATGAACCCCCTTTACAATAATAATAAATCCAGTACTCACCTGTCTTGCTCCCGGCTCCTGCGCTGCTCACTGCTCTCTCTCTCAGCGTCTGACTGCCGACGCCGGGCAGTGACGTCATCGCGCCCTCTGTCAGACGCTGAGAGGGGGATTATGGGAGAAGGAGCGCTCGCTCCTTCTCTCTCTCTATGCGGTCAACTGTATCGGCTGGATGCCGATATAGCTGACCCTGCGATGATGGGCGGGGGGCCCACTGCTGGCACCGGGCTCCCCACCGCCTGCTCAGGCCCCATAGCGGCCGGGCAGCAGAGCAGGGAGATTGATTCGCAGAAAGTAACAGTTACAGTAGCGTAGCTCCGGGTGGGCCCCCTCCGAGCGCGGGGCCCGGGGCCACCGCCCCCTCTGCCCCCCGGTAGCTACGCTACTGTCTTTGGGACAAATATAAGACCAGTTTGCAAAAATGTTTTTAGACTTGATACATTGAGAGTCAAGAACAAGCAACAATGGATCTCCTGCCCTCTTTGGCTTCTTGCTTTTCCAGTTGCTCGAATTAGACCAAATTGCAATCATGTCATTCTGCTGTATATGCCCAACAGAATACATTGTGCATGGTTTAATAAGAACCCATTTTAAGCACCTACAGTACTTAGTAATGCCCCTTTTATTATGGTATGTGCGACGCTGCTGATTTGCTGTTTTAAAATTCTGCCCGGATTCTACTTCTCTTGGCAGAAAATGCAGTTGAAAATCAACGTGATTTTATTCTGTTTTTATGCAGATTTGAAGCGGATTTTCTATGCGGATTTGTATGAGGATTTGTAAGCTAAATAAAGATATAGTATTTAAAAAAAAGAATTGTAATGTGATTTCTTTGTTCAACCTCTTCTTTTTCATCCTCCATTGAAGACCTGTCACGATCCACATTTGGATCTGTGGCAGATCTCTCTCTGCATGTTGAAACCTTTTTCCTGTCTGGCCAGCGGGGGTTAATCTCAGTCTTTGCCCCCGGTGGCCGCTGGTGGAATTGCATGCCTGATGATTTGTCTGATGGAGGTGGCGACCACTCCCTTTAAAAGGTCTCCTGAGTTGTCAGCTGGTGTTGGTAATATTGCTTCCTCTGGAAACCAACCAAGCTGGAGTCAGGAGCTGCTGAGAGCAGTTGTACTTCAGTTGCTTCCCTCATCTGGTGCCTTATTACTCTGCTGTGTGGAGCATTACAGCAGAGAGAGCTAAGTGTTCATTGTTTAAGTTGATTTAACCCTTAGGTGTCTGTCTCTCCTTTGGTTGTTTAGTGTTATTCACATTATTCCCTGTCTCACTTCCTGGGGGGGTTGGTGGATTTAGCTCAGGGCTAAACAGGAGACAGAGACAGGTTGGTGGCTTGGGCCTCGCTACTTTTAATCATACCCCCAATGTAAGGAAAGACAAGTTCCCCCTTAGCCTTAGGGGCAGTTCAGGGGCCCAGGTTCCTCATTCCCTTTATTCCCATTACTGCCTCAGGCTCTGCGTAATTGTGCACCTGTGTCTGGGCCTGTTTCACCCTTTATCTGTGGTTGCTGGTTTGGCAAGTGTGGAGGTCAGACCTGAAATGTCCATCTCTGGACCTGGTCGGTTTTTATCTGCGCTTGCCTTGCTGGCACCATGGGAGTGATTCAGCAATGCTTCAGGTACTTTTGCAGTTTTTTTTTGCAGTCTTGCTTTTAATATATTCAGGAGGCCGTAATGGCACAGCGAAAATAAAAAACGTAGAGTAGGACAGCCCCATATGAGAATGCCTTGTCGTGGCGGGGTTGCTCAAAAAATTGATCAATTATTTGCCAAATGTCTCATTTTTAAGAAAACAGTTAGAAACTAATATGTGCAGATGCACTTAATGTATTTCATGCTGATCATGTGCGGCGCTGGCTTCTCTTCTTTTTTTCTTTGTTATTGGTACGTGGCTGACCACCACTTGTTGCCGTGCGCGCCGGGTTATGCATGCCATTTTATCTGTTTTTTTTTTTTCTTTTGGTGATTGACCCAGGCTGCTGTACACACATACAGCAGCCTTGCCCTGCCCCAGACTCTGCGTAATTGTGCACCTGTGTCTGGGCCTGTTTCACCCTTTATCTGTGGTTGCTGGTTTGGCAAGTGTGGAGGTCAGACCTGAAATGTCCATCTCGGACCTGGTCGGTTTTTATCTGCGCTTGCCTTGCTGGCACCATGGGAGTGATTCAGCAATGCTTCAGGTACTTTTGCAGTATTTTTGCAGTTTTTTTTTGCAGTCTTGCTTTTAATATATTCAGGAGGCCGTAATGGCACAGCGAAAATAAAAAACGTAGAGTAGGACAGCCCCATATGAGAATGCCTTGTCGTGGCGGGGTTGCTCAAAAAATTGATCAATTATTTGCCAAATGTCTCATTTTAAGAAAACAGTTAGAAATAATATGTGCAGATGCACTTAATGATTTCATGCTGATCATGTGCGGCGCTGGCTTCTCTTCTTTTTTTCTTTGTTATTGGTACGTGGCTGACCACCACTTGTTGCCGTGCGCGCCGGGTTATGCATGCCATTTTATCTGTTTTTTTTTTTTCTTTGGTGATTGACCCAGGCTGCTGTACACACATACAGCAGCCTTGCCTGCCCCAGACTCTGCGTAATTGTGCACCTGTGTCTGGGCCTGTTTCACCCTTTATCTGTGGTTGCTGGTTTGGCAAGTGTGGAGGTCAGACCTGAAATGTCCATCTCTGGACCTGGTCGGTTTTATCTGCGCTTGCCTTGCTGGCACCATGGGAGTGATTCAGCAATGCTTCAGGTACTTTTGCAGTATTTTTGCAGTTTTTTTTTGCAGTCTTGCTTTTAATATATTCAGGAGGCCGTAATGGCACAGCGAAAATAAAAAACGTAGAGTAGGACAGCCCATATGAGAATGCCTTGTCGTGGCGGGGTTGCTCAAAAAATTGATCAATTATTTGCCAAATGTCTCATTTTTAAGAAAACAGTTAGAAACTAATATGTGCAGATGCACTTAATGTATTTCATGCTGATCATGTGCGGCGCTGGCTTCTCTTCTTTTTTTCTTTGTTATTGGTACGTGGCTGACCACCACTTGTTGCCGTGCGCGCCGGGTTATGCATGCCATTTTATCTGTTTTTTTTTTTCTTTTGGTGATTGACCCAGGCTGCTGTACACACATACAGCAGCCTTGCCCTGCCCCAGACTCTGCGTAATTGTGCACCTGTGTCTGGGCCTGTTTCACCCTTTATCTGTGGTTGCTGGTTTGGCAAGTGTGGAGGTCAGACCTGAAATGTCCATCTCTGGACCTGGTCGGTTTTTATCTGCGCTTGCCTTGCTGGCACCATGGGAGTGATTCAGCAATGCTTCAGGTCAGGGCGTAACTAGGAACGGCAGGGCCCCACAGCAAACTTCACAATGGGGCCCCCCCCACTCGCGCGCGTTGCCAATCTCGGTCTACCCAAGTTGTGTTAAGAAAGATACCTTTATTATCCAAAATTAGAGGTTTTTGGAGTAATGATAGTAAAATAACAGAAAAGAACCAACTCCCAGGAAGCAACTGAGGTAGTGACGAAGGTAGGCTTTCTCCAGAGTAAATATGTGAAGAAACTTGTAATCCAGCCTGCAAATTGCTTTCAAAACGGATGATTTATTCAGTAGAACAACAGTCCGGTATACAGAATAATCTAAGATTGTTCTGTATACCGTACTTCTGCACCACGCCCTCACCAATTACACATGTGAGGAGTTGACAGCCTCAGCTCTGCTGCATGTGAGGAGTGACAGCCTCAGCTCTGCTACATGTGAGGAGTGACAGCCTCAGCTCTGCTACATGTGAGGAGGAACAGCCTCAGCTCTGCTACATGTGAGTAGGGACAGCCTCAGCTCTGCTACATTCGAGGAGTGACAGCCTCAGCTCTGCTACATGTAAGGAGTGACAGCCTCATCTCTGCAACATGTGAGGAGTGACAGCCTCAGCTCTGCTACTTGTATAGCAAAGCTGAGGCTGTCACTCCGCGCATGTAGCAGAGATGAGGCTGTCACTCCTCGCATGTAGCAGAGCTGAGGTTGCTACTTGTCACATGTAGCAGAGCTGAGGTTGTTACTTGTCACATGTAGCAGAGCTGAGGTTGTTACTTGTCACATGTAGCAGAGCTGAGGTTGTTACTTGTCACATGAGCAGAGCTGAGGTTGTTACTTGTCACATGAGCAGAGCTGAGGTTGCTACTTGTCACATGTAGCAGAGCTGAGGTTGTTACATGTAGCAGAGCCGAGGTTGCTACTTGTCACATGTAGCAGAGCTGAGGTTGTTACTTGTCACATGTAGCAGAGCCGAGGTTGCTACTTGTCACATGTAGCAGAGCTGAGGTTGTTACTTGTCACATGAGCAGAGCTGAGGTTGTTACTTGTCACATGAGCAGAGCTGAGGTTGCTACTTGTCACATGTAGCAGAGCTGAGGTTGTTACTTGTCACATGTAGCAGAGCTGAGGTTGTTACTTGTCACATGTAGCAGAGCTGAGGTTGTTACTTGTCACATGTAGCAGAGATCAGGGTGTCACTCGTCACTTGTAGCAACCATGAGGCTGTTACTGGGCCAGGGGGATGCTACTGGTGACTGAGGTCCCGTGCCCAACAGGGCCCAGGGGAGGTTAGTGGTGACTTGAGGCTTGCGTCAAACAGGGCCCAGGAGCCCGAGGCCCTTTGGAATGCGGGCCCCTTGCTACCTGGGCCCTGTGTTGAATGTGGGCCCCCTGCACTGCAGCCTGGGGCCTGGGCCCTGTTGAATGTGGGCCCTGTTAGATCCTGCCTGCACCTGCCCTCCCAGTCACCATTGAGCAGCCAAGCCTCTTCTCACTGTTGGAGACTCACGGTACTCACCCTGCTCGCCCGGGCTTCCACCTGCTTGTCCAGTCAGCCTGCTGCTTCATGTGGTCTGCCTGGCCGTCTGCTGTCCGCCCCCACATGCACACACGCTGTGACAGACGGACCATAATGCACTGGGCCGCAGCTTAAAGCTACAGTGCTCATTTCTGTTCGCTGTCTGCATTTACAACACTGTAGTGTCTCTTTAAAACAACACAGTGTTGTTATGCATCAGCGTTCAGAGTCAGAAGCCTGAACAAAATGTTGGGAGGGGGCCCGAGCGCGGATCCATTTCCAGCGTGCTCGGGCCCCCCTTTTTGCCCTAAATCACAGGGCAGCTGCAGCAGGGACGGGCCCCCTTCTAGCCCGGGCCCTGTGGCAGCTGCTTCCCCTGCTTCCACTATAGTTCCGCCCCTGCTTCAGGTACTTTTGCAGTATTTTTGCAGTTTTTTTTTGCAGTCTTGCTTTTAATATATTCAGGAGGCCGTAATGGCACAGCGAAAATAAAAAACGTAGAGTAGGACTGCCCCATATGAGAATGCCTTGTCGTGGCGGGGTGGCTCAAAAAATTGATCAATTATTTGCCAAATGTCTCATTTTTAAGAAAACAGTTAGAAACTAATATGTGCAGATGCACTTAATGTATTTCATGCTGATCATGTGCGGCGCTGGCTTCTCTTTTTTTCTGGGGCCCAGGTACCTCGTCCCCTTTATTCCCATTACTGCCTCCTGACATTATTACCAACCAACACAGTTTTTTTTCCCCTTTCTGGTGAGCCATGGTCCAAATGCAAGCCTTTGCCCAATTGCTTCAGACCCTCACAGATGAGTTTAAGGTGCTGCAGGGTGAGGTGGTGCAGCAGCTACAGCAGTTGGTGGGGTTCTGGGCCTCGGCTCAGATGCAGGTTCAACCAGAACCTAAGATATCTCTCCCTGACAGGTTTTCTGGGGGAGAGATAAATTTCTGGTATTTCAGGAGGCCTGTAAATTGTACTTCAGGCTCCGCCCCCGTTCATCAGGGAGTGAGGAACAGTGTGTGGGGATTATTGTCTCCCTTCTTAGGGGTGATCCTCAATCCAGGGCCTTCTCCCTGCTGGCCGATTCACCATCTTTACGGTCGGTGGACGGGTTTTTTTTGCGGCGCTGGTGTATGGAGATCCTGATGGCGTCTCCCTGGCGGAATCCCGACTCCGTAAAATCAAGTAGGGGGACCGGCCGGTTGAGGAGTACTGCTCAGAGTTCAGGAGATGGGCCACTGACACACAGTGGAATGATCCTGCACTTAGGAGTCATTTTGTGCAGGGTCTGTCCCCAAGGTTGCAGGATACTCTGGTGCAGTACGCCGCCCCCAGGTCATTGGAGGCCGCCATGTCCCTTGCCATCCGGCTGGATAGACGCCTCAGGGAGAGGCATACACCAAAATTGCCCCCTGTTGTCCTTACTAGGGAGGAGGACACAGTTGAGCAGCCAGACGAACCTATGCAGGTGGGAGCAGTTGGTTCCCAAACGGGGTTGCCTGTGGTTCGACGTGGTGTGGGGGCATGTTTTTTTTGTGGGCAGATTGGTCATTTCATTGGGGTCTGCCCAGCTCGCGCTAAAATACCTGTGCCATCTAAGAAGCCGCATCCCTCTGGTCGTGTGAAGATAGGCGACCAGGGAGTGTATATTTCCTCCACTTCTTCCCCTCAGTGTACCCTGACTGCGAGAGTGGTGATTGGCGGGGTATCTAAGGGAATACCGGTGCTTGTGGACAGTGGAGCAGGAGTCAAATTGGTGGATGCTCACTTTGTCCGGACCAATGGCCTGGTGTGTAGGACGCTAGCCAGGGAAGTGTGACCCCGGTCGTGCATGATATATGCCTGCGTATAGGGACTCATCATGAGGAGTCCCTGTTATGTTACGTCTTGGAGGGTATGCCAATACCCATTGTTTTAGCCTCCCTTGGCTGACAAAACACAACCCGGTCATAGATTGGCGTTCCAAGGAGGTAGTCAGCTGGGGTCAGTCGTGTGAGGGCTGCTGCCTGGGGGCTACTGTCTCTGCCATCTTTCTGCAACCTTCCCCTTCTTCTCCAGTGGGGGGCAGCAGAGGTGCTGCCAAGTAGTAGGGCAAGTCCCAACCCTCACCACTAGCCAACCCTGTGAGTCGGAGCCCTCTTGGGAGGAGGGGTCAGGGGAAGGTGGTGATTTCCTCTGAGAAATGTGTGAGTGTGGTGACACATGGGGACGCCTCTGTTGTCAGTTCCTCAAAGAGTTCATCGTCTTGTGGCAAACGCATGTGTGTGCAATGAACGTTCAGGTCCGGACCTGTGTGTGAACGAGTTTGTATGGGTGTCCACCAAAAACATCCGGTGGAAGTGTGCTGCTGGAGTCTGGAGTTCTGGGTGATTGGGCCGTATCGGGTGCCGGCCATTCTCGGCCCGGGGACTTACCAGCTGGAGTTACTCCAGTAGTTATGCCCATACATTCTGTAACTCATTCCCAGGTTGGCGCTCTGGAGATTTGTGGTACCTCCAGAGCCTACGTTAGGGTCACTTCCATCTGTCTGCGTTTGCCATAGACCTGAGAGTTAGGTGACTGCTGGGGTGAACCCTGGTGGATCGAGGCGTCCTCACTGTAGGTGGTATATGAGGTGTGGTGTTGAGGGTCCAGAGGTACCTCATTAAAGGGGGGTACTGTCACGATCCACATTTGGATCTGTGGCAGATCTCTCTCTGCATGTTGAAACTTTTTCTT